>CM067360.1:130910640-131085640 GCA_034401795.1 Chaetoderma sp. LZ-2023a
CTTGTGCTGTGGTGTTATTATCTTAACGTGCTCTGTGCACCTCTCCTTCCATATATTTAATAAGCTATAGAGTGTGCCCACTCCACAGATATCTACCATCGCTTATCTCACCACACTCCATCAGTCTATTTTGTCTCCATTTCAAAAATACCTCCCATACCCATCCCCGTGGAGTACACTGGCGTGGGCATTGCATATATTGGTCAGCTTGGATCACCATAGGAGAACACACCGTATTATGGTGTTTGCTGTTTCCGTGGAATGCTAAGAGAATGCTAAAAATTGGTATCACCATAGTAGGTTCCCTAGTGACACATCTGTTGGCCTGCATGACCATCAACTGATCATTAAAATGCATCTGTCACAATGCAATTATAATGTACTATGAAAACAGGGCAAATACTAAGCCGTCCATCGTGAAAACAGAATAGTCAAATAGTGTGTATACCAATTAAAATAAAAGACTTACATAAGTCGGCAAACACGATGTAACATGATGCAGTAGATACGCGTGTATCACCTCTAGAAAGAGTCACGGTCATGTGGCGTAAGAAGTATGGCATAGCCACATGCCCCACCAGGGAACGCACTGCTGTTATTAGTATAACTCATGCAATGAGTCAGTTACTGTAATTACAATTTTCTAAATACGCAGTCATACCAAAAATAGATATTGAGCCATATATAGCAATTAAGTCTTTCCACATTCCCCTCGATGATGTAGGCCAAGGCACCCTTATCACGTTGCCAAAGCCAAAGAAGTCACCATCGACCAACCAATCTGCAGCCCATTTTGCTCCTCAACAGCATACAGAAATAACCTATCCAATGTTACTCAATGCCCCATTCGAGAAAAGATCCAAAACTTCACTGGATCTTGTCAAAGTGAACACAGCTGTACAGACAGTGTATGGGCTCAACGTATGCGTGTGTCAGCTGTCATGCGCTAGCCCTGGGGTTTCCACACAGTGGCCATTAACATGCTACGATCCTTCGACACAACACTAAACAACCAAAATGTGCTGAACCAGGCCAGTTGCAATGCATGTGAGATTCGACTAGTGAAACAACACCAATCGGCTTCTCCCAAGGAGATGGCCTTTCACCTGTGCTTTTAACCTACTACTTCTGCTGCTACATGGGAATATATACGGGGAAATCCAAAGCCCAACCCACCAGTGGGTATGCCACTAGAGATGGAGCATGCCGACGATGTGGCCCTCACTGAGGAGGAAACGAAACCCCTTGCCGAACAATTCCTTATAGCTGCTAGCAAAATACAAATTGAGAATCTCTATGAATGAATCGAAAACAGATTGTATCCCTATATATCTGTCGACAAAGCGTGAAACGAAATACAAAATTAGCCATCCACTTCGAGATGGGGAACTATGGAGGAAGAGTAAAATGCTATGTTCACTGCATTGCAGAAGTGCTAACATCGCTGCATGCTGTGCCATGGAGAACATAGCTTTCCAGTCCTTTAGGAAGCTATGGATGTGTAGATCAAAGATGTCCATAATAAGATTATGTTTATACAATGCAACGTGCGTATCCTTGATGCTGTATAATTGTAACGGCTGGGCAGCTCCAAAGGCAGCTCTAGACAAACGTGATATCTGCGACCTCATACACCTCTGCCCCATTACTGGATTACCGATGACCAGGCAGCACAATTTCCAACGATGCACTGGCCGAAAACCTCGCCCAGTAAAGATGGTCCAAGTTTAGCCATGTGCTAAGAATGTCAAAGGACACAACAACGTAGAGACTCTTCGATTCCTCACTACTGTGATCCAACAGCTATAAAGCCAGCAGGGGGTGGCAATGCATAAATCCGTTACGCTTGGTGGGAGGTGAAGCAAACATGACTCGGCCCACTCAGACCAAGAATGGGCTTGGGGAAGCTAAAGATGTTGGCCGAGGACAAGGAACAGTGGTTAAATGCGAAGGACTGATTGCATATGCATGATGTGTGTGCTGCTACAGCTGCACAATACGGTAATCATACATACATGCATACAGAAGAATGGCGGGGGAATATTGCCATGGACACACGTTTAAAATAATGTGGGCACATTCAACTTGCAAATGGTGCAACCCTGTTGTCGCTGAAATTGCATTATGTGCGTAAAAACTACCTTACTTTCATTCCATCATAGAAACAATGTTGCACAGTCCCAATCCACCTGATGGCCTAGTATATTCATTCCATGAATGAAGGGAAGACGTGACCATAACACCCGTAGGAAGTCGCTCATCCCATGCCTAACCGCATACGACGTGTTAATCGGCTTGCCTTTAACACTACTCGATAAACAAATGATTAGTATGCGGCCTTGCAAGAGTGTACATGGCCAGTTCCAGCCTCTAAGACTAATAATCCCACAGAGCCTACGTCCTTCTTTCAAGTCGTTGGATCCCAAACCACTTCACACCCAAGAACAGCAGCATGATGGAGAGATCAAATCGTCCCCATGGCTTCGCATGCTAAACAGGAATGTTCATATGAAATAATTATGACATTTTGCAACCGTCACAGCTGAGTGATGTAACCACACATTATCAGAGCCAGCACCATGGTGAATGGATGTACTGCCCCACGTGTAAGAGTGTCTTCTCTCACCGCCATACCATACCAGAAAGGATCATGCTAGGACATAGCATTCGTGTAATCCGCTTCTCAACCAGAGAATTAGAACTCCTCATGGAAGAAAGAATAACAATAACCGAGGGTAGACCAGAAAAGGTTGAACCGCCTTCAGACTTACTGTGCCTCACCATCCCATCCACTCTTCTCACATCCATAAAGCAGGTTACGAAAACGATACGACGAGTATCTCTTACACAGGAGTTGGTTTATTTAACCAGAAGGTGACATCTTACAAACCCATCAGACATAAAGCAATCACATTATCTCACAAACAGAAAATAAAGCTTCTGCTCCCTCCATACCAATCATAACCACATATCTGTCTCTGCCAGCAGTTAGTACTAGAGATGAGACAGTAGCAGCAGACCATACGCTCAGCTACAGCAGCAATTCAGATAACGATCTACTTATTATTGATTAAACTATTCGCAAACCATGCAGCACCGCTCTCAATATAACTTTGGCCAATAACGCAAGCACCATTGCAGCTGATGCCAGCAGCACTTTCACCCTCCCTATCAATGAACGAGCTACATTTCCATCATATTCCAGAAACCCTGGTCCCACATCTGGCCTCTCTATCTGTGCAACTGCACTAGGTACTCCTCCCACCTCAACCTCATAGGTTGATTCTGCATTACTATTGCGCTCCGTGCCATTGACAATCTCCATGACAACAGTAACTCTGATAGTCTCCATACCATTGACAGATTCTACATCAGTTGCTGTCTCAGTGTCTGCGACAGAATTACCCTCGACACTCATCATCACCGCACTCAGCACAGCAGTACAGACCGGCATCGACACCAGCACCACTACAGAACAACAAACTACAAATCAGCGAATGCAGCAAAAAATCAATGTAATCTGACAACAAGCCATTGAACAAATTGCAGGGAGTCCATGCTTCTCCAATGAAGACCAAGTGGTGCCACATCTCTGTCCTTCAAGAATGGAAATACCCATGATTCCATGGCCGGGGAACAACACATCGATACACGATCATTCTGGAATTTCAACACGTCAGTTAGACATCGTTAGACCTTTCACTCCATAACAGAATTGTGTTGATAGCTTCTATAATAAGACAGCTGTACGAGTTTGAACGAATTTATTTATTTGTGGTAATGTTTAGGGTTGTCATTGAAACAGTTCTGTAAAATATAATTGTACCATCTTCTTTTGGCGATGACCCCACAACAGACATCCCTAAATGAGGGTACAATTGACATTTCTCGACCAGGCAAACTATTTGACTGGTAGACTATTTGGTCAAAATTACCAGTTTTCCTTTTTGGTAGAAAGAAACAATTCTTGCTCGGAAGGTTGAAATCAATTTTCTTTTCAAAATGACAACCGTAGTTATTTTTGCTCAGATTGAATTGCACGTTCACCAAGTTCTTGCTCCTATATTGATTTGAGGTGTTGTCAAATTTTAAAGTTCATCCATCCAATTATTTTCTAGAAATCGACTTTTTACGTGTCAAGGTGTCCCAATAGGCAATGCATGGGAGCAATATTTAAACCATGTATTCTCCTAGAAGTTTTAAACCAAATGACTTTAGATTTCACTGATCTTTAATACACTTGGGGAGTTAGGGTCTCCCGAAATTGGGCGTTGTTCGCTTCAATGGTTTTGTCGATACTAAAAACTAAGAGAGGATTTTTCCTATCATTATTCGGTCTCCAGCCTACTTCCCACAATTCATTGCGATTGCTACAGCTTAACGTTAACCAGAACACCGTACCAGGTGTAGTATTTCGGTTAACCTTAAACTGTAATACACGCAATTAATTGTGGGAAGTTGGCTGGAGACTGAATATATCAGATTTCTGTGATGACTGAATATAACCAATTTCGGACAAACTCAGCTTACGGAGGAAGAAAATTCCTTGATGTTCAGTCGTTCTTGAGCTATTCCCATTTTAGTGAAAAAGTATTTTTTTCAAAATCAGCACAAAAAGGATTCTGAGCTTCAGACATGGTTTGAGCATACAAAAATAAGATAAGATATGGTATAAACATGCTCAACTTTATTAAAAAACACACATATTTACAGTTAGTCCACTAAAATTGTTCTAGTTATTTCTAGTCCCTGAGTCTCCTCTTAACCCTTTAAATGCCAAGTCCGCCAACACCAGACTCATTATCGTCTATGCCTACAAATTGCTAATGTCAGGCAAACAGCATTACTAAGAACCCCTAAGCTGACAAATATCCAAATAGTTACTTTTAAACAGTCTGGGCCGTAACAGTAATTCGAACCCGAATCATCGGGAATCTGTGCGCTATATAAGGCTCCAAATGTGGGCTGGATGATGATTAATAATGCCACAACTGAGGTCGCAACTACTCCGAATAGTGTGCCGAGATACCGAGAGCTGAAGTCCTCAACGATCCCGGGGAACACGGACATTAATAAACCAAAGCTCACACCATGTGCGACAGATGAGTAATATAGTGTCCATATTTGTGTCATGTCAAATGCCATGCAGAAGTATGCTGATAGAGAAAGAACGTTACCAATCTGAAGCAGAAGCAGTGCCAGATAGCGTTTCTTGCTGACGATCATTACCATCATTCCAAAGATCAGACCAGCGACAATCACAGACCGGTAGATTGTGATCAAGGCCGTGTCGTGTAAGGAGAATCCGAGTGATGCAGTCATGACAGAAATGTGTACTGAGAAAAACTCAGTCTCTGCAGAAGATATTGCCATAGTTACGAGAAAGAGTAAGAATTCAATTCCAAACATAACACGCCAAAGTGACTGAGGTTCGTCGGCATTGGATGCCGTACTTCTGTGGCTTGAATTTATTTTACAGTTGCCATCGGCAGCATCATTCGTATGAGTGTTTAGGCATCCATGTTTCACAGGGGATGTGCATATCTCTGAGTTATACGACCCATAGTATGAACAATTTGATGAGCTAACGATCAACGATTTCTCTGTTGAATTAGATTCTATAATCGAAGAAGAGTTGTGTTCTGTTCTATTGTTTGCTTTCAATTGAGACTCTGACATGGACCTTCGAAATGATTCCACATATGGTGGTGGATCCGCTATGATTGAATAGTCGCTCAATCCTAGCATTGAGAGTGTCTGTACAACGATGGCAATCAAGAATTGCATCTCAAAGAATCCTAATAAGTTCTGATTTTCTGCATCCAACACATGGCCATTTATAAAGAAGCTTTCATATACGAGGACATATAACAAAGAACCAGTATTCATCGCTAGTTCGACAAAGGCACTTGCTGCAGGTCTGTAGCGCGGTGAAACTGTATGAACAAGCGTGACCAATCCTGTGATGAAGGCATATGTTCGGCCATGTGCTATAATTAATAATAATAATAATAATAATAATAATAATAATAATAATAATAATTAATAATAATAATAATAATAATAATAATAATAATAATAATAATAATAATAATAATAATAATAATAATAATAATGATGATGATGATGATGATGATGATGATGACGATGACGACGACGATGATGATGATGATGATGATTATGATGATTATGGTGACGATGATGACCACGACGATGGCGATTGCGGTTGCCATGGTGATGGTGAAGCTGCTGGTTTGTTCGCAAGATGATGCTATTTACCGCCGTGTTTCGGGTTCATCTACTGGTCATAATGGACACATTAAAAGGTACATACGACTAGATGAGCTGATTTGTCGCAGCCACAACGGTCTGACCAAGGAGATCGGCAAAAGAAATGGTTGAATCACTATTATGAACCAAGACCGTAATTTAACAAGACGGGGTTGCGCTTACGACACTCTGATGGAACAAACCGCTGGAATCATTATGTTAGATAAAGAGCGCATGTTGATGTAAACGGGCGGGGCTCACAGCCGTCCCTCAACAATGTTGACACTTATTTTGATTGAATGAAACGCACCACGTTCATGATGTAATGGTTGGAAGCTGTGTTATTGTACCGGCAGTAGCGGTCCCAATGATTGCTAGCCATACCAATTTACAAACCATTATAGATGAATGTTCCATATCTAGAACAAAACTAATGCTAAATTTTAAGGCATTATTTTCATCTAACATCTTTCCATCTAATAAGTTCTTCGCCACCAAATCCTTATCACTCGGAATTCCTCAGAATTTTCTGTAACTCTTTTTGTTCTCTGTAGCTGTGTTAACCCTTTAAGGGTCAAGCCGCTCAAAATGGCTTTGCAATGGTCATGAGAAAAGTCCATTTGCTGACCAAGAGAAGACTATTGTTTTAAATTTACCATTGGAATGTTAACGAGCCAGCTATTCCATTGTTAAATTTCAAAAGATAATCTTCACTTGGACTCCAAAATGGGCACTCACTGAGAAAACGTTTTGGATTTTCTTGATCAAGCTTAACAATTAACATGATGAAAGAAGTAATACATGTAATATGTTAAACCTTCTGAGCTTGAAATTGAGCATTATTTATCCACATATTCGCTCGTGATTTTTGGGTGGGAATTTTCGTAAAACTACAATTAAATTGATCTGGCCTAAAGACGAGAGGGACCAATGTCTAACGGCTCCTTCTTTGGCTATCGTTTTTTGTCCTCAGACGGAGTCCGTATTTATCCAAAGTTCTACGTTCTCTTCAGTGTAACATGTCTGCCTTTCAGATCGGTATGTAACACAGTGGCTATGTCTGCACCGACACTTCGTCTGTGAGCTTATAGCGAGTCGTGTCAAGTACGTCAACTTCTAAATGCTCAAATGCTCTCTGTAAAGGGTATTTTGGAGGCATTGCCTTATCATGGTCAAGCGCTGACCACTGGCAGTGGAGACGTATTTTCGCATGGTGTATATCGCCTCATTTGATAGTATGCTGTATAACCAAGACTTAGGCCGTTTCTCACTAGATTGTTACTCAAGAATAACGCCATACTGAAGTATGGCGTTATTCCTGATTAAGTCTCTAGTGAGAACGCGGCCTTAGTGTTAGGTGCTGGTATTATTTGTGGCAGCGTGCGTTTAGCATATTTAGAAGTGCCTTTTGGAGCTGCACATCGGTTGCACAGCATTAGGGATGCTTAATCTGCATCCTACACGCATTGGATTTCGACCAGCCGGATTCCTGATTCACGAATCCACATGTTCCAGATATACTGAAAAGTGTGTTTGTTTGACACAACTTTCAGCAATGTCGAAGGAGATGCATATCGGTTGGTTAGTACGATTGGGATTTATCTATCCACCATTTCTCAACGATACACAGCAGGATGATTTTGCCTCTAGGGTATCATATATCTGTAATCTAAGGGATGGTTTCGTTCCTGAAGATATTGTCGTTCTTGGGCTGCTATATGGAGACAGCCAAGAATAGACTTATTAATCTATTAAGTTACCGTCATCTACATAAGATTGTGCACGTCATTTAAATATGACTCCCTGAGACCAGTTTGTCAAATGGGGGAATCCAGTCTCCAATCTCGTCCATCTCTACCTAAACACCACCAACGCTGTAGCCGTGTTGGGGTCAATCGATCCCTGCTTTCTCTGAATTTCATTTTCAGAAAATTATACCTGTAAGTTGTTGAATATTTTTTTAAACTAACCTGGCTGGGTGCTGTCCCTGCCTATAGAATCGATACTCATTCGCGATAGCTCCTTTCCATGACATATATGTGTCGGCGGCGTGGGCAGGCTGTTACCAGACGCGCAAACGTTGTATTTCCCGAGCGTAGCAACGGAAATATAATTGTGTGTGCGTGTGGTAACGGCCCGCAAAATGTGGATAAAAAACTAAAACAGTAAGTGTGTTATGAGTACTGAGTGCGGGCAGCTTATAGTACTCGAAAATCAAGGGCGTCGCCAGCTACTAGAGATGGGTAGGGAAATGTTCTGGAAGGAGAATTTCCTCCTATCAAAGAAAGGGATTCCGGTGTTTCCTCACTGAAAATATTGTGAAAATTAGATCCTCTAGGAAGGCATTTCATGCATTTTATCTGATAAAAATAATATGTTAAACATTTTGAAAGAAATTTGATTACAAGCTTCCAGTCAAATCTCTTTAAAAATAGTCAACAGATTCATTTTACATCAATGGATTGCTGTATTTGGTCCAATGGGTTAAGTGACTAATAAGTAAATAATAGTTGTATTCTCATGTTTGTCGAACAATCTTTGGCCAAATAATTGGATTGGCAAGTACCCTACCTGCCATGCCGCTCACGACGCCCCTGGAAATATAAATGATTCAATACCTGTTCCACTCGACCTGGTCCTAACAATACTGAATGGTCGGTTAAAAGATCTTTATTTTTCATGTTTCACACACTGTTGTTAAAGGCGCCTGAGTACTGCCAGTGATCCAGTGCTTGCCCAATGGCCATACATAGTGTGCAGAGGCGCAGTCGCCAAGTGGTTATGGAGTTAATCTCGTGACTCGAATGCCAAGCCACTTCACTCCGCGTTGTTCCAGCACACGTGTCTGCAAAATAGGTAACTGTGAGGGCAGTGCCAGCAATACTGAATGTCGTCAAACGGCCATCGAGCGCCTATAAACAGCAGCCGTCGTATGGCTGTATGCTCCAAAAGGGGTTTTGAGATTATGCAGGAATGAAAAGGCATGAACAAGTCGCGGGGCTACGTTAGAAAGCCCGCTGAACACGCAAATGGAAGCAAACTATAAACCGGCCTATGCCTATATATCTATGCTGTATAATGTATTGCAATATGAATCATATGTTGCCCCATTCTAGTAGAAAAACGATATGCCGAAGAATGGGGTGAAAGCTAGAGCAGAAAAAGACGGCGAAGAGGAGGAAAAAGAGAAGAAAAAATTGAGGGAATTCTGTGGAAAACTAGCAGAAGAAGGTGAAATAAATATTAGCATATGATGATTACTTTTCGTATAGTTTAATATAATATTTAGTTGCGAAGTTGAATAAGGGACTCGATTCTCTAATTCAAATTCACAACACATTATATTAATTTATACGGAGATAAATCATCATATGCATGTATGAGTACTGTATTCGCGGCTGTACTAGTGGAAACATCCTACAGCTGCAATCAGTCCTTCATCGCCTTTGACGACTGTGACTTGTCCTCAGACACAATCTTAAGCTTCCTCAGGTCAATTCTTGATTGGACTGTACCAAGTTCTGCTTTCTTGAGGTCACCATCATATATTACTCATTATATATTAAGGTTGATTTAGTTTCATTACATTGAATACACAATTTAAGCTGCTAAAAAGCATACAATTTTTTTTTAATGTGTACCTATAAGCTTTCAGGTGTGGACGCAAACCTTACTTAGTTCATTGCCTACTTAACTCACCCCATAACAGTATACCCACGACGAGTACAGCAGTCGGCATGGTGATGACTGTGACCATAATGGCTGACCAACACAAGAGTATTGCACCGGCTGACCACGTTACCAGGCCAACCAATAAAGACACCATTGGTCCTTTGTTGTCGTGGACAGCACCAGCAATGATAGTTGAGATTCCAGCCGCTATCTTGGCGGTACCCAGCCACTCCACTGAGAAGGAAAACAGATAATATTGCAGTACAGCTGATAAATAATTTAAATTATTTCCAAAAAAACGGAAACATGTTTGTTAGTAACAATTCCAACTCCAGTGAAACATGTGGTTGAGCTTAGCTAAAAAGGGAGGGGCATAGCTAGAACTAGATCACTCTAGGCAATAGACATTTCGAATTTGTTGTTAAGCCCCCGCCCACCGCTAGCTAAGCTCCACCCACACCTCGCTAGCGTTGAGATCGATCGATCGATTGATCGATCTTTGATCTTCCAGAATATCAATTTACAGAAAACTATACAGGTAAGCTGTTGAATATTTTGAAACTAATTTTACTGGGCGCTGTTGCTGCCATAGGCAGCAACAGCACCCAGCCAAATTAGGTTCAAAATATTCAACAGGATGTTTCTTAAATAGCAAAAACATACAATTCGTACCACGTGTCGGACTATTAAGCGTTAAAGACGAGCTTAATCGAGTTATTCATGATGTCATGATTATGACGTCAGCATGCACGTAGTTAATTATGACGTCATATGTGCTTAGTGTCAGTGATTTGCTGTGAAAATCGGTACGTGGCTGGTTTTAGCGGGACCGTAATGTGGGCGTAGGTACATTCGTGAGTTTCAAGGAACCCTCAACACTTTGCGTAGTGATCAACTATCGACATGTCCGACAGAATATCCGCGTACTGTCACGAATAGAGAGGTGAAACGAGTACCTCGCGATGATTTCCCCAGGATATGGGAGAGAACTGGTAATTCTAAGTTATGCTTTAACAGGAGTTGTCTCCATTCAGTTGGGGATAAAGATATACGGTTTTGTCAAGGAAATCATGAAACGCTTGAAGTTGTGGGATCTGACTATTCTCTAGGCTCTGAGGCCGTTAGTTGTCATACGCGCGGTCTTCAAATAACCAGCGGTCCTGGTTTAGTTTGCTATCATAACTTAATTGGTGAAGGAAGTTCTTTGAAAACTTAGCTATCGCTCCTTGTCTGGTATAGTCCGTGACACTTTGAGCCAGGAATTACCAGTTTGCCAAGTACACACCGAACATTGCTTTCCATAATAGTGTCGTTACGCTAACAAAGCGCTAGACACGAGTTGTTATGGCGAGGCTCTAGTTCACCATAAAGGCGGTTCTTGGTCGGTCGCAAAACCTGTTCTATGCGACCACCTTATCGGATGTTTGACCACGAACACCATCTAAGAGTAAGGCATGTGAATTAATCATATAAAAACGCATACACTACATTTTAAGACAATCATCCACGTTAGCTGTTGCTGCCAGAGCTCCCAGTCAAATTAGTTTTAAAATATGATTTGAAATTGACGGGGGCCTGTTGGGGTCATGGGCAGCTGCAGCTTGCAGTCAAATTACTTTCAAATTATTCAATATCATGATTTCTTATATTAAGAATTATTTTTCATATTTGATATTTCAGATTCTAATTGCATTGCTAATATAGAATGTGGCTATTAAATGGGAGGGACATAGATAGACATGGTTGCTACATAGCTAGAAATGTGGGCGACAAAGCTAGAAATGGGCGGGGCATAGCTAGAAATGGGCCAGGCATAGCTAGGAATGGGGGAGGGGTTAGGGACATAGCTAGAAATGGGCGAAGCATAGCTAGAAATGTGTGGGGCTGAGTGTGGCGGTGTGGGATGGGTGGTGTGGGGGATGGGGTGGCGGCGTGGGCGTGACGGGGCATTGCTAGCAATGGATGCGTCTATTGAATCTCCATTGCAAAGACACGGTTCCATAACATGTTAGTTCAACGTACTGTCCGTGTGACAAGTCGCATTCAGCTGATAATAGTATTTGACGATATTGGTTCGACGGTGCAGACAAGGGTATGGTGCAGACAAGGGTATGGTGCAGACAAGGGTATGGTGCAGACAAGGGTATGGTGCAGACAAGGGTATGGTGTAGACAAGGGTATGGTGCAGACAAGGGTATGGGTCAGACAAGGGTATGGTGTAGACAAGGGTATGGTGCAGACAATGGTATGGTGTAGATAGGACAGGTGTTCTGCAATGGACCTTTGCATGTTTAGCTATACTCCGCCCATCTCTAGCTAAGCTCCACTCACACCGTGCTCGTGTTGGGATCGATTGATCTCTGACCTCCCTGACTATCAATTTCCAAAAACTATGCATGTAATCTATTGAATATTTTGGAACTAATTTGACTGGCACCGTTGCTGCCTATAGCAGCCATGCCTATGGCAACAACAGCGGCCAGTCAAATTAGTTTCAAAATATTCAACAGCATGTGTATTAAATAGTAGAGACATACAATTCGTACAACGTGTCGGACTATTAAGAGTGAAAGACAGGCCATATATAATCAATTATGACGTAATGATTATGGCGTCATCCTGCACGCCGCTTAGCTGATTATGGCGTCATATGATGTTGGCTTGAGATATGGATACCGTGGCTCTCGAAAGGCGAAGTAATGCCCTGATAACCTAGATTACTGGACCAGTACCGGGCCGTGTTGACAAGGTATTGGTCCAGTACGTGCCCAGCAACCTGTGTTGTTCGGGCAGTACCCAGTTAGCATCCGTATCTCAGACTTAACATCTCTCTATAAAATACGAAAGGTTTAGCAACTGAATGCTGGAGTTACCATCCCGTAGCATACATAGCTTCGTCTAAGCGAATTGATGCAAACATAGTGTTATTGTTTCAATGATGTCAATTGGGATTGAGTCACAAGTTGTCATCAACTTAGTTACGGCTCTCTCCTACCACGAATGGTATACAGTGATAATGACGGGCATGTAATCAGTAAAGAATTATCCACAGGAGTACATTCAGACCAAAAACGCTCGGAAACAAAATCGTTAGAACTGTATACCCCTAGAGGTTAGGATCGCGCAACCCAATATAATGAAACAAAACAAGCTGTAACATATAACGATGGCGAATCTGCCATGGTAATACAGGTTAAAGGGCCAGTGCGGCCCGATATTGACCCAGAATCGGCCCTGTCACCAGGGGTTATATGATACTGGCGGTTTACATACCAACCCGCGCTGTACGCCTTAGGTGCAGTACGTATACTGTATATGAACAAAGATAAAACTTCATGTGAAATGTTGACGCTACCGTGATAGCAACCCCCGTGTTGAACATGGTAGTGGTTTCTTACTTGTACTATACCATTTATTGAAATGAAGATCCCTATGGCTGATATATTGATACATAAATATGATCGGTCAGTTGAACCTCTAAACTTGTCGATCCCAGATCTATGGGCATTGGTTCAGCAGCTATGGAGGCCGGACCCTCGATAACGTTGTATCTATTGATCCTACAGTTTTCATATTTAATGCCAGCAGATTCGCCATTATTTTTACGTCGTGTGTTACTTGGTGACAAAATATGTAACAGATACTAAACCAGGGCATGAGCGATCATCGTGGTTCCATCCTCCCATTTCATAAGGGGAATGGCGAGACTCGTCAGATTATTACGGATGACAAACCCTTCCATTTAGTCAAATCAAGCTAGAGTTTGATATTGGGCTCAAATACCAATTTTGTGGGTTCGTCAAATGATTCTATTCTGAGAAATGATGCAGGAATTACACAGAGGATGGCTTGGGACAGGGACGAGGAGGGACAGTAGTAATGAGCCCGTCAGTATGACACATATCACTCGATAAAGCAAAGAATAGTCTTTCCCGGGTTACCGGGCGAGTAATTATTTAGTAATTCATCAATTATAAACAGAACAGGTAGAGTATGCATTAGGGTATATCCTATTCTTGTGCTCCATTCAAAGACCATTAGAGCCAGTCATTTAGTCAATCCTCAGTTAACTAGACGGTGAGAGGTATCCATGTCCGTACACCAAGGTACGCGATTCCGTGAAATCGACTTTGGAATGATCCAACCCCAAAAATGCATCTAGCGGATTGGTATGAATTGATTAAGACAGGAAGAGAAATATGAAGCACTTGTCTGGTTATTCTTCTAAGGAAGATCACAATGCTCATAGGATCACCTGGAATATAACGGTGTCTGGAGATCCCAACAATATAACCATTACGAGTTGGACCAGTAGGAAAACACACTAGGCATCGCTAGAGGATATTATTCTATCGACACATTTGATTGCATTTGGAAATGCCAACCGTGGTGCGGTCGGGAGAAGGGTGGTTATTTAACCTACCCGATAAGGCATCATTCACTGTAAGTTGTCATGAATATATGGGAAGTCAACATTCAGAGAGCTGCTAGAGGCCGTAGATGTAGACTTCGATGACGTTGCAGGCAGATCAGCAGCGTGCTCACAAGACTCGTCTGACATCATACTGAAGAATTCATTCCAAAACTGGCGAGTAGAGATGTAGTTTGGCATCTGGGCGACCATAAGGCCGCTTTTAACACATGGTTGTTCCCCTTAGGTTTTAGAAACGGATGTATGGTGTGCATGCCATTTTGTTATTTGCATCCGGATTCGTCCATTATTGTATGAAATGCTTGATATCATCTGACTCCCTGTGTTAAGCGTAGGCGATTGTGATACTGCTCTGAAGCAATTATTAATACCAGGCATTACTTTTAGAGAAGACATACGTGATTGATCGTGATAGATAAAGCATATTTTGGCATAAAGGGCACATGAACTTACTTGATATATTTACTATTTTCTATGGCCTGTGCTAGTTTATCATTGGTTCAGACTGTAATTGCTTGTTGCATCACGCACGTGAAGCGCTATACCTTCCGTGATGGTGTGGTAATGCTACCAGAGAGCTTGCCCATATTAGCACGCGGGGACCGAGTAGATCAAGTGAAGGAACGCGATCCTGGAATAGTTCCATACTATTTCAGTTCCTAACGATGTGTTGCAATAGGCGTCGTCCAGTGTTGTTCATGGAGATCAAGTCTAGGATATACGCCCACAAGATGCAACTGGGGGCCCACATGTAGTAAGTGGACATCGTGTATGATTGTTAAATGTTAATTAGTTGTATAGCCTTCTTGCTCAAAATATCCATGAAACCTAGCATGGGACCCCATAATTGCATAGCTGTGATCCCAAGGTGCATGTACTCCATAATTTTAGCATGGATGAGAAATGCTGCATGCGGAATACCAGATTTCAATTTGGGACCACAAGATTTCTATGTCTGGTATCCCGGACACCTCCCAAATTTAGATGTTATGAAATACAATGGGCCAGCATCTGAGAAATATCAGATATATTTCGACATACTGGTGCAACAGTGCAGAGATGGGAACTGGATAGCTAGGACTGGGACTGAGCTATGTGCATGGAACGTTGGAGAAACCTGTTAAGTCTGAGCACATAACGCAAGATCATTTATGTCTAAGATACGTGTAGTTCATTCGTTGAGCCTGGCGCAACACATTCTATTAACTGGGGAGATGTAAGAAGCGGGATCCATACAATGCCACGTCATGGGACAATATTCATGTCAGCTTAATGGACAGTCCAGGTTTATCTGTCCATCATATATATGACGTCATAATCAACTACGTAACGTGTATGGTGACGTCATACTCATGACGGCATGATTGATTCGACATAGCCCGTCTTTAGCGTTATATAATCCGACACGTTGTATGAACTGTATGTCTATCATTTAATACACATTCTGTTGAATATTTAAACAACTAATTTGACTGGGTGCTGACGCTGTCATAGACAGCGAGAGCACCCAGTCAAATTAGTTTCAAAATATCTAACAGCTAAAATGCATAGATGTCTAGAAATTAATTGTCCGGGCGTTCGGGCATCAATCGCTCATAACAAGATCGAGGTGTGGGTGGAGCTTAGCTAGAGATGGGCGGCGCATAGCTAAACCTGGAAAGGTCCCGTACAGCCTGGATTTGGCAATGTCCTTCTCTCTGATGCAGCACTCATAGTTGAGCAAGTAATTGAGGAATGCAGATTTAGCTATGCCCCGCCCATCTTTAGCTAAGCTTCATGCGCACTTCGACGTGTTGGGATCGATCGATCCATGAACTCCCTGCCAATCAATTCCAGAAAACTATACAGATAAGCTGTATGCAGAAACAGTGCCCAGTTCAATTAGTTTCAAAATATACAACAACATGTTTATTAAATAGTAACGGCACACAATTCCTAAAACAACTCTTCTACGCTCGTCATCAATTGTAGCGTTCGTCGAACCTAGTTATATCATTCATGGCGTAATTCGTTATAACGCCATCTTACACGTCACGTATTCGATTATGACGTCATATGATGGATGAATAAACTGGAAGGTCCATTATGTGTTAGGATACACAGAGTTCGCGTATCTGATACCGGGATCCAGTTCCTATCTCGGCATGCCGAGTTACTATATCCTTATCCTTATCCTTACACGGATAATGCAGGTTAGTGGGCCATTATTGAGCCAATACATGGCCAGTTGTTTGTTCAGTATTCACCCAGTAACATTGGTTATCGAGGTAGGACCTCTGTCAACCCCAGCTTGTGTCAATGGCGCCTAACATCGCTGAAATTGTTACTTTTATCAAATAACCCTTTAAATTGTTAAGATTTTTAAAAGAAAGTTGAAATCTTTGCCCAGTGAATGGCCATTTGTTGGCTAAGCGAAGACAGTGCTTTTGTAAATATACCACTGGAATTTAGGAAAATCGTTTTACAGATGTAATTTTGGCCGGTTTGACGCTTACAGGGTTAATTGTCATGGAAATAAAATGTATTGCTTAATCAGTGTCAATGTGCAGGCCAAGAGAAGACTATTTTTGAAAACTTACCGCAGGAATGACTGGCTCGGTAACCGAGCCAGTCATTCCAGCGGTAAATTTTCAAAAACTGTCTTCTCTTGGTCCGCAAATTGACATTCCTCAAGCGCTATATAGAGGCCCGATCTGCTCGACTTTACGATTAGAGTTGACCCAAGAGGAGTTAGTAACATCCTGCTGGCGAAGCTAGCGTCTCTCTGTATAATAGGATAGGGATATGTTTAGCATTCGTATCCTGAGATAGCATTTCTTTTTATGTAAGTTAGACCTTGTGTTCGTTCTACAAGACTTCACCTAGGCAAATCTGCCCATTGGCATAGCTCCCCTTATGACTTTTAAGTACCGTAGCTTCATATAAACAGAAACATTTGAGATTTTGCTGCAACCTCTAACGCGGCGCCTTGTTAAACAACGTACCCATATGTTTTACGTAGTATATATTTATTGAAGCGAAGCTTATGCTGACCGGGTTAATCTTAGGTACAGATTATACGTCCAGCGAATGTCATGGATGTGTCAATCACAGATCTGCTATCATCGGTTCATCGTCGACAGAGTCGGGGTCTTCATAACATTGTAGCGATGGGCCATATTGATAATGCTACCTGATTCTCCAATACGGTGAATAAAATAATATCGACGAACGTTAACCAGGATCGAGGACTGGCGAATTGTTCCTAGATGGGAGCGTAACGAGGCTCGCCAGATTAGTACGTTTGGAGAATCGGGCCCTTTATAGACAAGGAGAACCATGATTTTAGCGGCAATATGTAAAGAATCGTTTGCTATTTCCTAGCTGGCAGTGCATATCTTATTAAGCAGTCTATTCTAAATCACGTCAATTCAGGAAACAGTTATATACACCGAATCCGTTATAAAAATGAGCAGAAGTGTATTGGCACGGAGCTGAAATGTCACAATGTATAAGGGTGGAGGTCTATTACCCGAAACACGTTCATTTAAAGACACAGTTGATATGATCTGAAATGGTGTGTGCATATAACCATGTTTCAGCTAACATATTAGACCAAAATAATATCTAAACATAATAATAACTATCCAATTTAAAGGACAACTAACCTCATCTCTCGATTGCTGTTCATGTGATCTAATATGCCACTCAAACACGATGTAGGTAATTTTAAGCTTTTTATCATGCCGCTAAAGAAAGATATTCAGGCTGTAGTGGCTAAATGTTGGTATATTTCTACTCCCTATGATGGCTGTTATTATTTACTTTCTAACCAATCAGAAAAAACCTAGCGTACCCGCCATGGTCTTTGCGCTCGGTCCTAGAGGTGCCAGCTATAGTTTGGCAATATGGCATAAAATCAATCATACAAATCTGCTGTTGAACATTTTGAAACTAAGTTGCCTGGAAGTTGTTGCTGCCATAGGCAGCAACAGCTTCGAGCCAAATT
This sequence comes from Chaetoderma sp. LZ-2023a, assembly GCA_034401795.1. Taxonomy (NCBI): domain Eukaryota; kingdom Metazoa; phylum Mollusca; class Caudofoveata; order Chaetodermatida; family Chaetodermatidae; genus Chaetoderma; species Chaetoderma sp. LZ-2023a. The sequence continues at coordinate 130,929,003 of CM067360.1, forward strand.
GGTTTCAAAATAGTCAACGGGATATGTATTACATAATAAAGAATGTAATGCATTGGCACTGTTCAACATTTACGCGATATTACAAAGCAGATAATTGTGATACAGATACGGGAATGTGACAGGATATGAATGCTATGGAATCTATAAACCATAATCTATCGGTGCAATACAACATCTGAGATGAGATTAGCATCCTTTTAAGAAGTCAGTATTAAAATTTAAACAATTTTCTAAACAGCATCGATAGTCATGAGAGCGTGTTATTACACAAGCGAGTTGCTGTTTTATTGTCTAGCAAGATAAAGCTATATATATATATATATATATATATATATATATATATATATATATATATATATATATATATATATATATATATATATATATATATATATATATATATATATATATATACATATATATATATTTATATATATATATATATATATATATATATATATATATATATATATATATATATATATATATATATATATATATATATAAATATTTATATATATATATAAATATATATATATATATATATATATATATATATATATATATATATATATATATATATATATATATATATATATATATATATATATATATATATATATATATATATATATATATATATATATATATATATATATATATATATGTATCCGTAGGTATTGGCATATGTCCACCCGGCTAGCCACCCGGCCGCGCGACAACCCACGTGACAGACCATCTGCGTGCACGCCCTCCCGCACGCATGCACGCCAGTGCGTCCGCCCGCCGGCAAGCACGCACGCACGGCCGCATGCGCTGGCGCCCCGACGCAAGCATGCACGCGCATACGCATATTGACATAACAATATTTAGAATCAATTTCCTATCTTCCACTTACCCTCTGGTTGCGTAAGGTTGAATGTGGCTTTGAGAGCATCGCTATAGACCGTGAACACTTCATAATAAGACGAAGCCACCACCAGCAGTGTCCCTATCACTAACGGCAACTTTCTCATTAAATAGTCTAACGACAGCACATCACGAAGGGCCGGCATTCTGTTCTCGACTTAGTAGTTTGACTGTGGACTATATAGGCCGATGACGATTCCAACTCAGTCCCACATAATGTTTACTGATAGCACGTGGCCTAGATATCTAAATCTTTGAGGCGTTTACACGTGCAATCTGCGCTAAAGTCAATTAACCGAAATGACATTATGGCACGTGATTTCTGAGCGTGGACACCATTGGAAACAAAATTGTCCTGCCGTTTAAACCCTGTTAAACAACAATCTCTCGACTTCTAACAGCAACACAGATAAGATTCTGGCTATTATTTTGAAACGAATTTTTCTTGAGACTATTTTTTCTTCCGTGAGCAACTACTTCCAGACAAATTAGGTTGAACACCCTTGCAAGAAAGTCAGTTATTTTACATACCACTTCTCATCGGATGTCAGATGAAAGGCTTAAACGTGCACTGACAGATGTATTTGCCTGCCATTTCAGCTGGCGACACACGTATTTAGTGGCTGTTATTCGTCCTATTGACCTTCACCATGTCGTTGCCCTTGAGTCCGTTGGAAAGCGCTTACTTTGTTGTGTAACAGTCAAGCTTAAGTTGTTTGCGCTAACGGGTTGTTATCGTCTCTACCCCCTTAACTCTTCAAATCCAATGCCTCAATTTCAAGACGACAATCACTAGACATTTTTTTCAAAGAAATAACGAAATTTCAAAAGGAACCCGTTGCTGCCTAGGTATGCTCGTTTAGTAGGACAATCCGCCTTTATCCGGATGGACACACCTATCATAATTTGCATTGACAGGGAATCGAACCGACGACAGCGCCTATTGACCATCATAATTTGCCTATGCCATTGTCTGAGTTCTCCTGACATAAAATTAGAGGCTCTGACTAGACATTTCCCTCATTCTTTATGATAAATAACACACGTGCTGTGCTACTTAACCGTGAATATATGCTACACATCATATTAAATGACTTTGACAAGGTACATGGTGTTGACTTAGCCCACATCTTTCAACAATCTAGCGGGTGAGAGGAGATGTAGCCTCTAAGTCCATACCCCACCGCCACCGACATAATCCTTTCCCGTTGCATAATTTGACAGTTATCCTGACATATCCTAACGCGGCTTTAAGATAATCAGTAGGCAGTGCGTTTCTTAGAAAATAAGACCTTACAAAAACATTTGATTTCGAAAGGAATTATCGGCTTATGGATTACACGATTATATCTTCCTTACTATCTATGTTTTGGGTTAGAGACGATACAAGGTTGTTGCTAAAACATCTCTGATCTGGTCTTGTATTACGAGGTGTCTGACATGGATTTTTTAGCATAGTTTATCGTGTATCAACCTAACCATGTATTGGTCATAGCGGATAAAACTGTCTCTGCCGGTGGTCTTGAGGACGGTCCAATGGCGGAGTCTAGTTTTAGCTATGCCTCGCCCATCTCTAGCTAAGCTCCATCCACACTCCGCCTGTGCTGGGATTTGCTGAACTCCCTAAATATCATTTTCTAGGAAGCTATGCATGTACGCTATTGATATTAATTTAGTTAAAACACATTCAACAACATATGCATTAAATAGTAAAGACATACAATTCGTACATCAACTCGTAGTCCTTTGTCAACTTATCCTCCGTGACGAACTTATCTACGTCATTCATAACGTCATTGATTTTGGCGTCAACCTACACGTGCCGTAGTCGAATATGACGTCATATGATTGATGGATAATCTAGAAAAGTCCATTACAGGTAGAGAGAAGAATATTTTGACAAATTACCAATGGGCATCTCTCGGCCTACAAATGGACACTGACTAAGCAGGAATTTGAATTTTCTTGACCATTTCTTAGCCGTTTAATGAATTACAAAGCCGGTAGTGGTCTCAAGAAACATACATTTGTGGACCAACAGAAGGCTATTTTGTTTATAAATTTCAGTAGTAAATCTACAAAAATACATTCGTTGAGCATTGATCTTAATATTCTTGAATAATTTTGACTGTTACAGGGCTATTTGGAAAAGTTGCATTTTGAGCGCATTTGACACACAAGTAGTTAAGAGACCACCATGTTGGTACCACAATCGTTTACATCTAGATATAGAGACGCCCGTACACATACAAGATCCAGACGCATGCATACGAACGTACAGACACACACGCATCCACGCGTGTAACCACTTAAGCTTACATGCACAGACAACTCAATGATTTAGCTTATTTAATATGCGAAACAATCCATATGGTCAGTCTAGAAGATTGGCGATTGATAAGGCTGGTTGTTTATCAATAGAATATAATGTAGTTTCACGTCCTCATAATGCCGAATTATAATTTTAACTCCGTCGCGAAACTCGAAAAGTCCGTCAAGTGCACACATTGTATGCTTTTGAAGAGTTTGCAGTTTTATAAACATTTTGCTGGATATTTAGAAACTAATTTGAATGTGAGCTGCTCCCTTAGGCAGAAACATGAACAGTCAAACAATTTTCAAAATATTCAAAAGCTGTCCTGTATAGCTACCTTGGAATTAGTATTCTGGGAATTCAGGGTTCAAAGTAGGCCTGTATACACTGATTCCAAGACGCGTACAAAGTAGAAATGTGTCTCTTTTAGTGATTCAGCATTTTAAATCAAACCTAAAATTCTTCACTTCCTTCAATTTAATCCTTTTCTGACCAACTTTGTTCAAGAAATGCAAAATATGGCCTTATTAAATGCCCATTTGCTGGCCAGGAGAAGACTATTTTTTGACAATTTACCACTGGAAAGACTGGCTCTGTTACCGAGCCAGTCATTCCAGTGGTAAATTGTCAAAAATAGCCTTTCCTTGGCCTGAAAATGGGCATTCAAGGCCATTGCGGAGGCCGGTTTTGTCAAGCATAGTCATGACACGATTACAACTGTACCGGTCCGTTTCTAGATAAGCGCCGCCTATTGTATTCATGTGTTTTGGAACCAATTTAAAAACTTTGAAACCTAAGATAGCAGAATCTAAATTTCAATTTAACTATGCAGGTAACTTGTTGAATATTTTGAAACTAATTTGACTGGGTGTTGTTGCTGCCTATAGCATCGTATGGCAGCAACAGCGCCCAGTTAAATTAGTTTCAAAATATTCATCATAACGTTTATGAAATGGCAAATTCAACAATGATGCAATTAGTACAATGTTCTGACTGACTTTCTGATTTTTGCGATGGAGATTATGATTATGACGCCATTATGATTGTGACGTCAGCTATTATGTGACGCGATTGAGTTACGGATCATGTCCTTTCATTGAGCTATATTGATGACGCGTTAAGAATATCATAGAGCGTCAAAACAACACATACTTTTCTGTTTGTGGCATGGGTCCCTACCGCGTCCGCGTGGACATTTACGTCGAAATGCTGCTGCTAACGCTGTCATGCAGGTAGTATCCATTGAATTCCCAATCCGGTGTTGTCATCCATCCTATAATCTGAGTAATCGAAACTGCAAGTATGGCCATGTAGCAAAATTGCTTAAAATGGCTTAGTTATCCTAGAATCTGAGAAGACGTATAGTTGAAGAGAGCGCCGGAATAAATATTGCCATTTTATTAAGAAATTCTGGACAAACCTGATTGCCCTCTCTCTCCCTCCCTCCCTCCCTCTCTCCCTCTCCTTCTCTCTTTCCCTCCCTCTTCCTCTCCCCTCTCTCGCTCCCTCTCTCTCTCTCCCTACCCCCCCCCCCCTCTCTCTCTCTCTCTGCCTCACACGCGCACGCGCCGCCATATCTCTCCCACCCCACCCCCTTTACATTACCTCTCATTCTCCCGCCTCTCCCTCTCTCCCGCCCCCCCCCACCCCGTGTCTCTCGCCCTCTCTCTCCACTTATGCAGTGATTAGAGGCGATGGTGTGGTATTACATAATATTAATTAATAGTATTGACACACCATGAGACTCATCACCTTAACGACCCGTTCCCTGCGCTTGGTACTCATCTGAAAAAAAAACACCCCATAAATCTGCTAACGAGCCGAGGTCGACTCGTAAACCAACGTTCCTGCCTTCGAATCCCGTCTCTTACCTGATGAGCGTCATAGTTTGAAACCGATGGTGGAGTGGATGAATTTAGTGTACACATTTTGTGTGTACCTAGACAAGTCGACCCCTTTGTAAATCGATTCATTCGCAGCGGCATATAACATAGAACAAGGGGATGTTTACATGTCCATCGTTCTATTTATTTTTATCAAAAAATAAATTGTAACGCGAGCCTCGTGAGTAAGAGGGCGCACGCGTTAGTGCGGGCACACTGTGTGTGAGAGGGCACACACGTTGGTGACTGGACACCACGTGAGGGAGAGCGCAAACACGTGCTACTGATATTAACCAAAGTAAATACTGATCTGTGAATAACCGACTCAAAACATAAATGTGCTAAATATTGATTTTCTTACTAAAAATTACTACACCGCAAACCCGCCAAAAATACCGCTATAATATGCTCTCCATGTTGCTATATAGGGCGTGTAATAGCGTACACTAACGGGCTTGGCATGGAAATCATGTGCATGCAACAATATATACAAGCAGGGCAATGTATTTTGGCAGCATTAGACTGAAACCTATTGCAGCAATAACTTTCAAACACATGTTTTCAAAGTGTCCAATAATGTTCAAACGTATTTGTTTTGTCCTGAACAGGCTTCTTAGACCTGTACGCTGGAACTATTAATTTGACTCAAAGCTGTGTATGAGCATTTGGGGGGATTCGTCAAAGGGAAATCGCTGAAATGTATTCAACCCTTATAGTTCTGAAGGCTGATATATAGGTTCATATATTTGCAAGACCATCGACGCTAATTGTATTCTAGCGTTAATTTAAGAATGGGTGGTCTCGGTAGCTGTTCTAATTACAACTTACACCGGCCATAGTCACGGGTCGGTGGAGAAATGTATCCCATTAATTGCTCAAGTTCGTCAAGAATATCAAAATATTTGCTTGTTAAATGATAATTTGCAGGGCAAGCGAAGCCTATTTTTTGACAATTTACCACTGGAATGACTGGCTCGGTTAGCGAACCAGTTAGTCCAGTGGTCAATTTTCAAAAAATAATCTTCAATTGGTCTGCAATTGGACGTTCCTCACGAATACTGCAGATGTCGGCTTTTGTCGGTTTCGGAACGAATGTGTTAAACTGCGTTAACACGTGGGGATATGTGCACAAAATACGAGCGGACAGTGTATGCCTATATACTTCTAAATGCTATAGGTGTGTCAACTGCTCCGTCCACCTGCACGTCGTCTCGTTGAGAACAGTCTTAATGGACAACCCGAGCTTACACTGGTATCGCTTCCAATAGAAACGTAATGTATAAATGGGATTTAAAATGATAGTTGATTAGCACACGCCGACGGCTTGCGGTATTAACAAGAACATCGTTTACCACGGAGCTGCAACCCCAAGCCAACGAGCTATTAATTAAGTGGTATACCTGCACACATTTCGGAAATTGATCTGTAGTTTCTTTAGAGCCATACGTATAATGATTTACCAGCAGTCAATAACTAAATATTTCAACTAGCCCAGTTAGTGATCATTTGTATTATTTGGAAATAAGAGCATGTCGGTTGTCCGTAAGTGTCTCAATTGTCATTGGTGCGAGAATAAGTTGGCTTTCTTCGCTGGAATTTTGCTGGTGGTGGTGTCGTCGTATTGCGAGGTATTCACGGTGTACAGCGATGCGTTTAAAGCGACCTTCAATCTCACGCAACCAGAAAGTAAGTAATCTATATCTGATAGCTGTTAACCGAAAATGTTGTACTATGTGACAAACACGAGAGGGCGAGTGTCTGCAATCTCCGACCGCTCTCGCTACCCTGGCTATTCTCCTGTAGGAAGGCATGCCAATGCAGGAATACAGTTTTATCTATGCTTCGCCCATCTCTAGCTAAGCTCCACCCACGCTTTGCCCGTGCTGGGATCCATCCATGAACTCCCTGACAATCAGTTTCCGGAATACTATACAGGTAAGGTGTTGAAGATTTTGAAACTACTTTGACTGGGTGTTGTTGCTGCCATAGGCGCCCGGTCAAATTAGTTTCAAAATATAGTTTGTGTTATTTAAAGTATGTGCATTACTTAGTAAAGAGATACAAGTTGTACAACACTTAGTCGGTCATTAATTAAGCGTTCCTGACGAACTTAGCTACGTCATTGATGACGTAATTAATTATGACGTCATCATACACGTCTCGTAGTTGATTATGCCGTCATAGGATTGATGGATACACGCCAATACTCCATTGTATAACAATGCAATGCATACAGATATGTGTGTGTTCTTACGACTAGTGTCCACAGTATCTTGCTAATAAATAGAGCTCTATCCGTCTATTTCTAACTAAGCTCCACCAATTCTTCTAGTGTGTTGGAATCGATGTATTTAGTTTGAACAACAAACTCCGAGAATCCGACTTTCAAGGTCAATAATTCAGTAGGGGTCTACGCTGTTTAATATTGTGAGATTAATTTGACTGAGCTACAGCTTCAGGGCAAATTATTTTCAAAATACTTAACATTATTTGGTGAATTCACCAAAACACACAATTCTGACCCTCTCGTGGCGGATATTTTCTGTTTGTGACGGACACACGTCATTGATCGTAACGCTATGCAGTGAGTGAGGTTATTGGTTGTAACGTCAGCTAACGAGTGGTGTGCTTTATTATGACGTCAGATATTTGAACGAAAGATCTGATCCAATCACCCGCCCCGCGTTTGAAAAGCAAAGTCTACCACACACCACCCCACCATCCCTCATTCCGAAGAGTGACGCCCTTTGTTGGTAACATCGCGGGGAGAAGATTTGTCGTGGTGTTTACGTGGTCGGCTAGTAACCAGCCGGGCGGTGTTCAAAACCCGCTCCACTGTCAGGCGATCAGTTTCACTTTCCTTTATTCCCTCAGGCTGTTTAACAAACCTATAATTTACATATTGATATATAATATACATATACACAGCATACGAGGGAAACGTTATTTATACTATTGTAGGCGGTAGGCCATTATTATTATTATTATTATTATTATTATTATTGTTATTGTTATTGTTATTATTATTATTATTATTATTATTATTATTATTATTATTATTAGTATTATTATTATTATTATTATTATTGTTATTATAGTGGTAGGTGTATCGGTAGTAGTCGTAGTTGTTGTTGTTGTTGTTGTTGTTGTTGTTGTTGTTGTTGTTGTTGTTGCCTTAAAAATCTACATAGTTTGCTGAGGAATGGCCTGTTGCATATTCCAAATAAACAGTCTTTTCCGTACTGTTGTCTCTTGCATAGTAATCTGGGATAAATCGCTCTTTCATTCTGAAATTTGCTACAGTAAAAAAGGAAGTGATTTTCATCTTCTATGACATTACATACATTGCATAATCTTTCGAGTGGCTGACGAGCAATCGCTGGAAACATAGGCCTCTCGTTGCCTCTCCATCCACGAGTTTTTAATGGGTACCAGTGTAAAAACTGGGGAAGTTACCAATAATAGACTGAAATAAAACCAACAAAGATATGGCGTGAACGGGACCTGGAATCAGCGACTCGATAGACGACAATAAAACCAATAACTTCTTCTTAGTCAAAATGATGCTACTTTGATAATGAACCTACGCTTATTTGACATAATGGAGCACCGATGCGATTGGGAAAACAGAGGTCATTAATATTACCTTTCAAACCCTTTCAATGAGCGAATTTTGTTTAGAAAATCAACATCTGCTTATTTAATGACGTGCAGGCCAAAAAAATACTTTTGAATATTTACCACTGGAATGTCTGGCTCGGTTACCGAGCTAGCCATTCTAGTGGTAAATTTGCAAACGATAGTCTTCTCTTCGGCTACAAACGGACATTCCTGAAGACCACCGCTGAGGTAGTGTTTTGCCGCCAAACCTAACCAGAATACTTGAAAATAAAATTGTTTAACATTTTATACTGTTAGACGATAGGCCCTGTTCCCACGAGAGAGTTAATCAGGAATAACGCCATACTTCAGTATGGAGTTACGCCGGTGTCCGTCTCTAGTGAGAACAAGGCCGTAAGCTGCATTATCACTAGAGAGTTAATCGGGAATAACGTCATACCTCACTATGGCGGTACGTCGGGTAAGTCTCTATTGAGAACACGGCTTTAAATTCAGTGCCTAGATCTAAGGAAACAAAATAAATCTTAACATATGGTGATTTCATTCCGTATATAGTAATATTACTACAATTTTTTTAGTTGTGAATCTGAATTATGGGCTTGTGTCTCTATTCCATTTCACAACTTAAAAATTTATATTAATTTATATGGAATGAGATCATCATTTTAAGATGTGTTTCGTTTCATTACGCCCAAGGTACACGATGTAAGCCTCTAAATGTATACAATGTTGACAATTTTATTTTCAATCATTATATTGTGAATATTCACCCGTAACATATTCTATTGCATATAATGCAATTGGGGATTATGGGTAAAATTAATATCGACTTTTCTTCCCCAATACAGTACATATGCAAGCTCGTAGTAATAACAACACGATGGCCAAAGGGCCTCTAACCATCACTTGGACCATTGGCATTGGCTCCATTTGTGTTAATATAAATATGGACGATTTTCGGAAAATAAAATATGCCCACAAAAAAATTGGCCAATTAAAATTTGTGTTCTAAAACGTACGCCATAGGATCATTCCACCCACGTGTCTTTGATATCAGGTAAATGATTGAGGATGAGTAACGTTTTAAATGGTTCCGGGAAATGTCTTTAGAAAATTCAAGTAAGCTACCAAGAAAATAGACCAATCACAATTCTGAAAGGAGATTTTATAGGTTACCATCAATGAAATCATACGTATTTATTTCATTTATATATATATATACGTTAAGCTAAACGAACAATTGTGTTACCCTTTCCGTCGTCCGACGGAAGCGGCGTCCAATGGACATTTCTTGTTTTCGCTATGCCCCGCCCATCTCTAGCTAAGCTCCACCCACAACTGGCTCGCGTTGGGATAAATCGATCTCTGAACACCCAGACTATCAATTTCCAATAAGCTACACAGGTAAGCTGTTGAATATTTTGAAACTACTTTGACTGGGTGCTATTGCTGCCTAAGCCAGCAACAGCGCCCAGTCAAATCAGTTTCAAAATATTCAACAGCATGTGTAGTAAATTGCAAAGAATTACAAAGACATACAATTCATACAACGTGTCTGAGTATTTGAGATTTGGTGACGGTCTATATGGAGCCATTTTTTTATGTAATGATTGTGCCGTCATCATACACACGCTGAGCTGATTATGACGTCAATACGAGGTCAGATGTTGGATGGATACTCTGGAAATGTGAACTATACTGGACGCACGTTTGAACACACGCTTCAGTATAATGGCAGGACATGATGCAATAACCCTGGGCGTAAACTGTTACTGTGACCCTAGGTCAAACTTAGTTTTTTTCAACTTTAACATTTTCCATTTTGCTCAACTTAGCAGTTCATATCTCATTTTGGTTAATCATACTGGACCCAAACTTGAACACACGCTTCCTTAGAATGAGAAAGCACGAAACCATGTTCTTCGGCGTCAAAAGGTCAACTGTCACTGTCACTGACCTTAGTAAAACACTGGGTTTTTAACATTAAGTGTTTGTGTTTAGCCCAACTTCATCGTTTATATCTCATGTTTGCCTAATCGTACTGGAACCAGAGTTGGGCACATGATTCATTTTACTGATAGAGAATGGCACATGCCACGTTGGAGTCCTTAAGTAAAAGATCAACGCTACTGTGGCATTGCCAAACCTTTTTTTAAACTAAAATTTTGCATTCATGTCAACTTAGCATTTTATTTCTTATCTTTAGTTAGTCCAAATTCGGACACGTCCTTCCATATAATGAGAGGGTCTCGCTCAATTAGCTTGACATCAACAGCTGAAGGTTAGTGTGCTATTAACACAACTTATAGATTTCCTCAACAATAACATTTTAATTTTCTATGAACTTCTCGGCATATATTCCAGGATTGGTTAATCCTATTTTGACTAAATTTGGATACATTGTTACCTATGCTGTTAGGAAGCATCAGGTTGATACTGAGGTCACAAGGTCAAAGATCAAGGTCACTGTGACTTTGAGACAAAACCTTTTTTTTCAATGTTAAATTTTTGCGTTTAGCAAAGCTTCTCGGCTTATTTTTCAGGATTGGTTAATCCTATTGAAACTACACTTAGATACATTGTTAATGTTAGGAAGCAGCATGTTGACACTGAAGTCACAACCTCGAAGGTCAAGGCCATTCTGACCTCTACACAATTTTATATTTGTCAATGTTAAGTTTTTACGCTTTACAAATCTTATTATGTTATATTTCGTGATTTCTTAATCCTAATAGAACACAACTTTGGTACACGGTTGCTTATGCCAAGAGAATACAGGATGGTGGCATACAGGTCACCAGGTCAAAGGTCAAAGGTCAAGCCCATGCTAATATTGCTTTTTAACCTCTGCTTTTTCAACCTTATTTTTTTCGATTCAGCAAATAAATTTGTTCTCCTTCGATCAATACTCACCATTCTATTACTTCTGATACAAGCTATCCTGGATAGCTGGGCCCTAGGACTATAGACTTAGTAAGTTTTACCGGCTCCTGAAACAGGGTTCTCGGCTCCCAATTGCAGAGTACCCGTCTGCCATGAAGCTCATTCTTGTTTGCATAGCAAACAAGAGCTACATGCATTTTTGCAGCTGGAAGTCTTAAAGTTTTCCAAGTCCTTTTCTGTGATTGTGATAGCTTTGTGTTCGCTCTCTAAGGATTATTTGGTTTACCATGGAAGGAGCCGATGATAACCAGGTCGTATATTTCCATGTTATTCCATAGTTAAAAGACTTAGGTCTTCAAAATTTCGTCTGTGTCGCATGTCCTAATTTCAGAACCCCGAATCTTGGACGTGCGTTAACAACGAAATATGCCAGATTGATCGCCTTCCTTTAACCCCAACAGGCGATCGGCTGAGATGAAATAAGGTGTTGGCTATACGGTGTTTAACACGAAAATCGGCTGACGTCGTTCACCGTATGATCCGAGCGGGTGACGTTACACCCGAGTTGTCTTGGATTTTTATGTGAAGAAAATGTTTCATTAATTCGCGCATCTGATTCTGGGTGCTGAGTACTGTATTGGTACTAGGAAAACTTTGGAATGTTCAAGTTTTGCATGTTATCACGATCTGTTCGCAATGATCGGTGGTTTTAAAATTCTTGATTTAGATGTGTGGTCTGCGTTTTTATCGTGTGCTACAGCAGTTTGTTTACATTTTGTTGTTTCTTCATATATCGATTTTGGCTTTCGTTAGGAGTATAATTTATATTTATTAGTAAATATACCCCGAATGCTATGCGATATGATTCCTGGTTCCGTTATACATCCTTGAGGATCAGTGTATGGGTGTATTATTGCCCGCTTCGCTCTTGTCGTCATAATCAATGCGATCTTTGCTGTAACGTTGCGGGGTGGGGTGCGGGAGGGTGACAGTTAATTTATGGTCAATATATTTGAAAATAAATTGTCTACCGTCCATTTTTGTTTCGTTCCGCTGGCTTATTGTAGGTTTGGTGTTGTATAGGCCAAGCCAGCCCCGCCATCATGTGTCGAGTGCCACATATCGTACGGGTTCTATGCAAGGACCATGTCTGTTTCCACTGTACTAAGTGTAGTCTTGACAGTAGGCGTAACGTTTGCGCTGTGTGGTCGGTCGATATGATGCTAAAAGTAAATCGTGGAGTGTCCGTATCGGCCCATGGGGGCGTTCCACGTCTGCGGAGATGGCACCGCCGGCGTGGTTTGGTCCGGCTAGGCAAGGTGTCTTGCATAGCGTTCTGCCCACGCTGGTGTCGTCCCTGCTGCCAAAGGTTGTAGGGCAGTCTCTCCCCATGTTTGATTCGGACCCTGTCCTTGGACAGTGTTCTGGACTGGCCACCGAGGGAGCCGTTTCTTACAGGCCCCTGGCAGTCCCGTCGGGCTCTGGCCTGACAGGTTCTGTCTCTCTGCGGCCACCTCCGGGTGGTCCAGTGGCGGTGGCCGGTCCGTCAGGATGGCTCCACGGTTTCTTCGTCTAGTGACGACTCTTCGGGGTCTGAAGACGAGGAGGCCGAGGAGGAGAGGTTGCTGCGGCCTGTGATACCACGGGTGGAGAGCATGGAGGTCGATTCCGTCCTGACGGAACCATCCTCTATCTGTCTGGCCTGGCGCAAGCCAGGGCAGCGGCTCCGCCCTTAGTTGAGGCCACTCCGGTACCGGGCACCAGTACCGTGATGGTTGGTTTGCCGCCAACCAACACGGTGACGGGTGTGGCCGGCCAGGCATGGTACTCACCTATCTCGCCTGGTCCGACGGTCAGACATGGGGTGCAATTGGCGCCCGTGTTTGGCCACGGTTCCTCAACAGCTATGGGTCTGCACGGTTTTTCGTGCAGGCCTACTCCATGGACTGGTGTGTTCCATGGGGTGGCGGCGGAACCGTATGGTACCGGAGTTCCTGGCATATCAGCAATGGCTCCTAGCCGGGAGGCCGTTGCTGGTAGGGCCGTGAACATGTCAACGGGTGACGTGTTCACGAGTGTCCTCCTCGGAGACGGATTGGTCTGAGGCTTTGGCTTGGCTAGCCAGGGTGGACCTGTCTGTGGTTTCGACCACGGCCGAGGAGGATGTACCCCGTCCATCGGTGCATCGATTAGGACGGGGATCTTGCTCGTAGCCCTGATCCAGTCTGTTGGACTGGATCCATGGTTTATGGTGTTGCTTGATGCTATTTATAGCAAACAATGCATGAACAAGGGCCAGCTTCTTGCGGCCTCCATGGAGGTGCGGGCGAGGTGTCGTATTCCACGGGGGGAATACGACAGGTATCGTGTTGTCCCGTCTGTCACCGAGGATGACCGCTGGCTACTGGGTGTCCAGAGTGCTGGAGCGGGTGGCCCCGCCCCGGCACTGGTGGACAAAGCTCAGGTACACCATAATGAAGTCCTGTCCCTGTGTGATGGGGGTGTGAGGACAGCGCTGAGTGCTGTCAACCACTCTTATCGTCTTCTTCAGTCGGTGTGGGCTGAAGTGGGGGCAGGCCACCCTGTGCCACCGGTGGCGCTTTCGTGCGTTAATGACTGACTGGTGCTGTCTATGGACAAATTGGCAAGGGTGCAGGCGCGTGTGACTATTTCCAGGAGGCAGATGGTCCTTGACCATATGCGTCCATCTACTGCCGTCAGGGAGCGTTTTCTTGGGACGCCCCTGACAGGCCTTGGCATCTTTGGTGGCCAGGCGCTGGCCATCTTGGAGGACACGGCCAGCATTGTGCAGAATCGGTTGGCGGTTTATCTGACTGTAGTCAGGCCACTGACCGGGCAACCTTCAAGAAACAGAGAAAAAGCAAGGTGAAAGCCTAAAGCATAAGGCTGCTTCTGTTTTCTTCTGGGTTTTCTCAGCCGCCACGGCGAAGAAAGCCACGAAGGTTGTGGGGGCCTCTACCCACCCCAATATTGCTCATGATCGCCCGAGAGGCGGGAAGGGGAAGGGGAAGGGGAGAGGTAAGTCCTCAAAGGGCGGACAGAAGGGAGCGGATCGTACCCGAGGGTACGAGGGCTCCCTTCGCATCTGCCTGGACCGCACCTGTGCGACACGAACAGCGGTGCCAGTTAGACCGGCCAAGCCAAGACAAATATGGTTCTCTCTCTCTCTCTCTCTCTCTCTCTCTCTCTCTCTCTCTCTCTCTCTCTCTCTCGTCAAGAGAGGGGGGAGGGAGCGGATACGCGAGCCAGACACCCCCATTAGGCGTTGAGGCGTCTATAATGGGTGGAATGCTCATGCGTTTTCGTCGAGGTTTGGAGAGGTGTGACGTCAGACAGTCTGGTCCTGGAATGGTTATCCCAGGGGTACATGCCAGAGTGGTGGGACTTTCCACCACAGAATCTGTCTTTGGCACCTGTCTGGTCACCCGTTCAACGTGACCAGACAAGTTAGAAGCTATTACAAACGAAGTGTCAGGTTTGCTTCTGAAGGGAGCAATAAACCAGCAAACCGGAACACTCCAGGCTTCTATTCAAACATGTTCCTTGTCCCCAAGAGCACAGGGGGGTGGAGACCCGTAGTCAGTCTCACGCCATTGAATTGATTTATCCATACGCCTCGGTTTTCAGAGGGAAACTCCGAGGTCGGTAATGGCAGGATTGAGGAAGGGGGTGTGGTGTTTATCGATCGATCTGAGAGATGCATGTTCCCACATTCCTATGAACGGGAGTTGTCACCGGTTTCTGAGAGTTGCGTTTCAGAATCTAGTATGGGAGTTTAAATCCTCCCTATCGACAGCTCCAAGGGGTTTTCACCAGAGTGGTCCTTGTGGTGACAGCGTTTCTCAGAAAAGATAACGTGGCGCTTCACACCTAGATAGACGATTGTCTAATCATCAGCCGGGTTAGAGGTAGATACTGCTCTGGCTCTGAAGTTGCTTTCAGATCTAGGTTAGATAGTCAACAAGGAGAAATCCGAGTTGACACCCACTCAACATTTCGTTTATTTGGGATGCGATTCGATCTCGAGGAGGGCAGGGTTTACCCGTCAGAGCCCAGAGTGGTGTCTCTGTTAGCCATCCTCAAGAGTTTTCGAGTGGGAAACCACATGCAGGCGAGGCGGTTTCTTCAGATGCTGGGCATGATGGTCTCCATGGAGCAAGTGATCCCGTACGCTGCTCTAATGCTAAGACCTATCCAGTTGTATCTGATGTCTCTGTGGAAACAGAGAACAGAACCCCTGTCAAAACTGGTGCCAGTTTTGGAGCCGATAATATCGGATCTTGTATGGTGGAAACAGCGTCAGAATCTCCTAGTAGGGGTTTCGCTGCACCGACCTCGCCCCCAGCTGTCCGTGTACACGGATGCGTCGCTGGAAAGGCGGGGGCCTGCCTGGGAGAACACCAGGTCTCGGGCACATGGACTCTCCCGGAGAGTCAGCTGCATATCAATCTGTTGGAAAGGATGGCAGTGGAACTGGCGTTGGAAGAGTTTCTTCCGATGATAAGGGGCAAGGTGATATTGATACGTCGGTATTATCATACATAAATCGCCAAGGCGGGACCAGGTCACCCACACTGTGTATCAAAATGTGGCACTTGATTCAATGGGGATTCGAAACTCGGTTGTTTTGAAAGCAGCTCACATTCCTGGGCGATTGTCCATTCTGGCGGATGCTTTGTCTCGCAGACAGAGAATTCTGCCAATAGAATGGTCCCTCAAACCTCCGGTTCTACGAAGGATCTTCGAGCACAGGGGCAAACCCAATGTGGACTTGTTCGCCACAAGGGAAAATGCTCACATCATGACTTATGTCTCGCCGATTCCAGATCCAAATGCCGTCGATACAGACGCTCTGGGGATAAGCTGGAAGGGATGCACGCTTACGCGTACCCACCCACCGACCTTCTACAGGGCGTGGTTCACGGATCTTTTAGATCTGCTGGTGGAAAATCCAGTGCAGTTGCCCGAGATTCCGAACATAATCTCCCAGGCCAATGGACGCTTACTACACGAGCGTCCCGAAATGTTCAAATTGACTGCCTGGGTGTTATCAAACAACGTTCCACGTCGGAAGGCTTTTCTCGACAAGCTGCTGATTTCATTGCGGCTGCGAGAAGGAGGTCAACCTTCAAGTAATATAACAACAAGGTTAACAGATTTGCAGACTGGTGTGAAGAAAAGGGTAGTGATACCTTTCAATCCACTATTCAGCAAATAGCAGACTTTCTCTGTGAGCTGTTCTTTTCAGGACTAGCTCCCGTCACAATTGCTGGATCCAAGTCAGCTTTGGCATCAGTTATCCCTTGTCTAGCCAACAGGGATAGTCCAGAGGTGGCCCAGTTGAATGTGATGGTGAAGGGAATGAGCAATCTCCGACCGAGACAACCGGTAGTCATTCCAGCCTGGAGTCTATCTTTAGTGCTTAATGTACTGGCCAAGCACCCTTTCGAACCATTGCGTTCAGCTAGTCCAAAGCATTTGACTCTAAAGGCGGTCTTTCTATTGGCAGCTTCCTCAGCTAGAAGGCGCAGTGAGATCCATGCGCTTTCGGCAGAGAGGGACCGATTTATTGTCTCCGGAGAGGGTCTGCGTCTTCTGCCAAGAGCAGAGTTTATGTCAAAGAATCAATTTTTTAGATATCCTGGCAACCGATCGTAATACCGAAGTTAACTAGGTTTGATCGTGATGCCAGTGTCTGGTGCCCGGTCCGTGCTTTGACCAAGTACAAAAAACGGACTGACTCGTTACGGTCGAACGATAGACATCTGTGGATCTGCCATAAAAAGCCTTATGGCGCCGCATCCATGGATACTATCTCTCGTTGGGTAGTCGAATGCATTCAGACTACTCATGAGATGTGGACTGGGCACCAGGTGCAAGGCGCAAGGGCACACGATGTTAGACGAATAGCCGCCTCGACCGCCCTTTACAGTGCTGTTCCGTTAGAGGACATCATGGCCGTTGCACAATGGCACTGTGAGTCCTCATTTACGGATTACTATATGAGGGATGTGTCAGACTCAGCCAATCCACTCGCTTTAGCTGTTTTGAGAGGATAGTTAAGTGACCACACTGCTTTTCACCCTTTTTTCACTTTGGTTAAAAAAGAACCTAAAGCACGCATGGTCGAGCGTGAGGATGACAACCAGATTGTGTCACTGATGGCCGGTCCAGTGAATGGTTGGAGGCGGTATGTCTGAAGTCCAATTATCATAAAGTAATTCATTAGTGAGAGTTTTTTGTATTATGTCTATATATCATGTTCAATCATCTTATATATTCATGCTCATTCCCAGGCTAATACATGTGGATATGCAAGGAGCAGTTAACCCTCTTGGCATATTTGTGTTTCAGGCGAGATACATGTTCGTGAGTTCTCTCCCTTGTCTTAGGAGAAAAAAAGGGGGGGGGGGGCAGTGACGCGAATGTGATTCGGTTCCGATAACTTGACGGTCCTTTTAGGTCTCCGTTAGTCAAGTTGTTAAGTCTAAATCTTTCTCCATGGGGCAAAAGTAGCATTTATGGCTTGCCCCTTCCCACCAGGTTACTGATCAAATTTGGTGTATATCAGAAGTAACAGAATGGTGAGTATTGATCGAAGGAGAATGCAGGAAATGTAAATTTCCCTTTCTCCGAGATCTAACAATACTCACCATTCTGTTACGGACCCAGCCTCCCAGCCCAACGGAGGCAAGCCATGGATTTATCTTATTTGGTGGCTATGCAAACAATATGAGCTCTATGGTAGACGGGTACTCGGCAGTTGGGAGCCGAGTACCCGGTTCCAAGGAGTCGGTAAAACTTTCTAAGTCTATAGTCCTAGAGCCAGCTGTCAAGGCCAGCTGTATATCAGAAGTAACCGAATGGTGAGTATTGTTAGATCTCGGAGAAAGGGAAATTGAAATTTCCTGCTGTCTATAGTCCTAGAGCCAGCTGTCAGGGTCAGTTGTATATCAGAAGTAACAGAATTGTGAGTATTGTTAGATCTCGGACAAAGGGAAATTTACATTTCCTGCATTCTCCTTCGGAGACAGACTGGTCGGCTTCTCTGGTTTGGCTAGCCAGAGTGGTCCCGTCTGTGGTTTCGACCACGGCCGAAGAGGATGCACCCCGTCAATCGGTTGCATCGATTAGGACGGGTATCTTGCCTGCAGCCCGGATCCAGTCTATTGGACTGGGCCCACGATTCATGGAGTTGTTGGATGCTATTTACGGCAAACAGCTTCTGACCAGGGCCAGCTCCCTGCGGCCTCCAGGGGGGTGTGGGCGAGGTGTCGTATTCCACGGTGTGAATACGACAAGTATGGTGTTGTTCCAGCGGTCACTGAAGATGATCGCTGGGTACTGGGAATCCAGAGTGCTGGAGCGGGTGGCCCCGCCCCGGCGCTGGTGGATAAATCCCAGGTGCACCATGATGAAGTCCTGTCCCTATGCGATGGGGTGGGGGACGTGTGTGTGCGGGCAGCAATCGTATCGCCTTCTTCAGTCGGTGTGGGCTGAAGCGGGGGCAGGCCACCCTGTGCCACTTGTGGCGCTATCGTGCGTCAATGACGGCCTGGTGCTGTCCATGGACGCATTGGCAAAGGTGCAGGCGCGAATGACAAAGTCTATGAGGCAGATGGTCCTTGACCATATGCGTCCCATTCCCGCCGTTAGGGAGCATCTTCTTGGGACACCCCTTGCTGGCTCTAGCATCTTTGGTGGCCAGGCGCGGGCCATCTTAGAAGCCACTGCCAACATCACGCAGAATCGGTTAGCGGTGAATCTGCAGATAGAACTGGTTTGACAGGCATACGCGCTAGGGTCTATGGCCAAACTGCTAACTGGGCAATCTTCTAAGAAGCAGAAAAAGCATAAAAGTAAGACGAAAGCCAAGCTTAGTGCTGCTTCTGTTTCTACTGGGTCTTCTTGGAGATCGAATCAACCGAAATGATGCTCGCCCTGTGAGGATCCGCCAGGCAGGTGCAGCGCCGGGCTCCACGCCTCGAAGGATCCCACCCTCAGCTACTGGAGGTCCCATCAACTCGTCTTGTGAAGCCAGGGGACGAGGATGGAGAGCTACTGGCCAACCGATCCTTGTGGAGAAGCAGAACAGACCACGGAGCACATACTTCGATGTTGCAGTACGTATCAGCTGCTGAGAGATGAGATCTGGCCTTTGTCAACCTCTTTTCTTGAAAAGCTGTATGGGCCTGAGGAAGAACTGCGGAAAACCACAGATTTCATCTTGAGAACGGCTCTCCATGTGTGATACCAGCGATCGAAATGAAGAAGAAGACTGGGTCTTCTCGGCCGACTCCGCCGAAGAAGGCCAAGAAGGTTGTGGAGGCCCCCACCCATCCCAATGTTGCCACTGATCGCCCGAGAGACGGGAAGGGCAAGGGGAAGGGGAAGTGGAAGGGTAAGTCCTCGAAGGGCAGAAAGAAGGGAGCGGATCGTACTTGAGGGTACAAGGGCTCCCTTCGTCTCCGCCTGGACCGCACCTGTGCGCCAGAAACAGCGGTGCCAACTAGATCGGCCAAGCCAAGACCAAGATGGTTCTCACTCTCTCTCGTCAAGAGGGGGAGGGGGACAGCGGATTGCGAGCCAGACACCCACATTAGGCGTCAATAGAGGGTGGAAGGCTCATGCGTTTCGTCGAGGCTTGGTGAGGTATGACGTCAGACAGTCTGGTCCTGGGATGGTTATCCCAGGGGTACATGCCGGAGTGGTGGGATTTTCCACCACAAAATCTGTCTTTGGCACCTGTCTGGACACCCGTTCCAAGGGAACCAGACAAGTTAGAAGCCGTTCAAAACGAAGTGTCAGGTTTGCTTCTGAAGGGAGCAATAAAACCAGCAAACCAGAAACACTCCAGGCTTCTATTCAAACATGTTGACCCATACTCAATCTCAGGCCATTACATTGTTTTATCCATACGCCTCGATTTCAGATGGAAACTCCGAGGTCGGTAGTGGCAGGATTGAGGAAGGGAATATGGTGTGTATTGATCGATCTGAAAGATGCATATTTCCACATTCCAATGAACAGGAGTTGTCACAGGTTTCTGCGATTTGCGTTTCAGATTCAGGTGTGGGAGTTTGTAGTCCTCCCATTTGGCCGGTCGACAGCTCCACGGGTTCTCACCAGAGTGGTCCTTGTGGTGACAGCGTTTCTCAGAAGTGAGAACGTGACGTTTCACACCTATATAGACGATAGGCTTATCAAGGTAGAAACGCCAGCCAAGTTAGAGGTGGATACTGCTCTGATTCTGAAGTTACTTTCGGTTCTAGGCTGGATAGTCCACAATGATAAATCCGAGTTGACACCCACTCAACATTTCGTTTATTTAAGGATGCGATTCGATCTCAAGGAGGGCAGGGTTTACCCGTCAGAGCACAGAGTGGTGTCTCTGTTAGCCATCCTCAAGAGTTTTCGATTGGGAAACCACATTCAGGCGAGGCGGTTTCTTCAGATGCTGGGCATGATGGTCTCCATGGAGCAGGCAATCCGGTACGCTGCTCTGATGCGAAGACCTATCCAGTCGTATCTGATGTCTCTGTGGAAACAGAGAACAGAACCCATGTCAAAGCTGGTGCCAGTTTTGGAGCCACTAATGTCGCATCTTGTATCGTGTAAAAAGTGTCAGAATCTCCTAGCCCACCCCAGCTGTCCGTGCACACGGATGCATCGCCGGAGGGATGGAAGGACCTGCCTGGGAGAACACCAGGGCTCGGGCACATGGGCTCTCCAAGAGAGCCAGATGCATATCAGTCTGTTGGAAATGATGGCAGTGGAACTGGCGTTGGAAAGGTTTCTTCCAAAAGTCAGGGGCAAGGCGATATTCATATGGTCGGACAACTCGACAGTAGTATCATACATAAATCGCCAAGGCGGGACCAAGTCACCCACACTATGTATGAAAGTGTGGCACTTTTGATTCAATGGTGCAGGAATTACTCGGTTGTTTTGAAAGCAGCTCACATTCCCTGGTGATTGAACATTCTGGCGGATGCTTTGTCTCGGAGACAGAATTCTGCCAACAGAATGGTCTCTCAACCCTCCAGTTCTTCACAGGATCTTCGAGCATTGGGGCTAACCCAACGTGGACTTGTTCGCCACAAGGGAAAATGCTCAAGTCATGACTTATGTCTCGCCGATTCCAGATCCAAATGCCGTCGATACAGACGCTCTGGCGTTAAGCTGGAGAGGGATGCATGCTTACGCATACCCACCCACCATTCTTCTACCGACGATATTGGTGAAGATCATGGAGGAACTGTGCCTGGTCCTACTAATAGCGCCATTTTGGCCCAACAGGGAGTGGTTCACAGATCTTCTAGATCTGCTGGTGGACAATCCAATGCAGTTACCCGAGATTCCGAACATAATATGCCAGGCCAAGGGATGCTTCCTACACGAGCGTCCCGAAATGTTCAAATTGACTGCGTGGGTGTTATCAAACAACTTTCCACGTCAGAAGGTTTTTCTCGACAAGCTGCAAAATTCATCGCAGCTGCGAGAAGGAGGTCAACCTTCAAGTCATATAGCAACAAGGTTAACAGATTTGCAGACTGGTGTGAAGGAATGGGTATTGATACCTTTCAATCCACTATTCAGCAAATAGCAGACTTTCTCTGTGAGCCGTTCTTTTCAGGACTAGCTCCTGTCACAGTTGCTGGATACAAGTCAGCTTTGGCATCAGTTATCCCTTGTCTAGCCAACAGGGATAGTCCAGAGGTGGCCCAGTTAAATGTGATGTTGAAGGGAATGAGCAATCTCCGCCCGAGACAAACGGTAGTCATTCCAGCCTGGAGTCTATCTTTAGTGCTTAATGTACTGGCCAAGCACCCTTTCGAACCATTGCGTTCGGCTAGTCTAAAGCATTTGACTCTAAAGGCGGTCTTTCTATTGGCAGCTTCCTCAGCTAGAAGATGCAGTGAGATCCATGAACTTTGAGCAGAGAGGGACCGATTTATTGTGTCCGGAGAGAGTCTGCGTCTACTGGCAAAAGCAGAGTTTATGTCAAAGAATCAATCTTTGAAATATCCCGACAAACCGATCATTATACTGAAACTAACTAGGCTTGATTGTGATGCCAGTGTCTGGTGCCCAGTCCATGCTTTGACTAAGTACAAAAAATGGACAGACTCGTTATGTTCGAATGATAGACATCTGTGGATCTGCCATACGTAGTCATATGGCACCGCATCCATGGATTCTATCTCTCGTTGGGTAGTCGAAAGCATTCCGACTACCTGTAGCTCGCGGGGTAGTGTCGGGCCGTTCCAGTGTCTGATGTCGACTCGCCGCGCCGCAAGTGCATGGCGAATGATGATGCTGGTTAGCTTCCGGTCGCAGGGTGACGGATCCTGTACGATACTGCCCTACGGGTACCAAAGACCAGCTCCTAAGTCCGGTGGAACTCAATCGCTCCAGTGCGGCCGTGCGACCATCATCGCGAACATTAAACACAACAGTCTCATCCCGAGAGTTTGTGTCACAAGTATGCCTGTCCATAGCAATTTCGTGATTTATGGAATTACAAGATTTGATTTGGTGACCTAATTAAAATAAGTCTCTACAATAGTTTTACCTAAACAGACAGTAAAATATGCTAGATAAAAATAATGAGCATACGAAAATACAAGACATAGAGACAGTCTGATGAATTTGGGGCTCCCGGAGGTACCACACAGACTCCTAGGTCAGCAGAGGTATCCCCGCAATGGAGGCTCCCGTACACGAGATGTAACTAATTAACTTAATATAAACTATTATACCTCTAAGCTGAAAGGAAAGAAAAAAGTATCTTTGTAGTGACGGAAAATCAGGTGCCTCATTACTCCTACTTGCACTACACCTAATGCTAGTTTGGGTGAGGGGCATTATCCTCGCATGGACCGTCGTCACTGAATCCTTGCGAGAGGCAAGTGCCTCGCGTGGGCCTCCGTCACGGGAAAATGTCACCACTGCTTAAAGCGGGAGAAGAGTATTAGTCAAAAGGGGCCCACTCTAATATTTAACCAAAATGCTGTAAAGAAAAGACCATACCTAGTGAGATTATGACTATATAAGCATCAATACTGAAACAGCGTGCATACATGTTACTTAGTAAGATCTCCGAACTGGATAAGAATCCGGACATCTCGCTCAATAACCACATAAAACGTCACAGGACATTGGTTACTTTTCACAAAAGCATTTTTAGGCAACTGATCTATCATTATGGTTGGGGTAAGCGAGACGAATACCCACCGTAAATGTCCTTCCTGTGATGGCGTGGCAGATCTGAATATCATGCCCAGACATTGTTACGGAATTCGGTGGGGATGCGCATCTCGCCCGTCAGCAGGTCCTAATGAACTAACTTTTTAATCTGTCGTTAGGTTTAAACACAAGTTGCCCAGCTATGCACTGCGGTGCGGGAGGATTGTTCGGCAGATTAAAGAAAATAATAATTAAGACATGTTTTCGCAGTGCTTTCCTACATTGGCAAAGGTGCTAACGACTGAGTATCCGAAGATACATGGGAAATGTGTGTGACACCACACCCTGGCCATCACCGCTCGGAAACCCCAATAGTTTCCCAGGGTCGGATGAGCCCATGGTGCGGATAGGGACATCCAAACAATTAAGACGCCATAAGGCTTAGTGGAACATGGAGAGAGACAATAACTTAGAAATATGAGTCCCTTTAGGTATTTTGGCCAATCTTACACAACCTTGCCAGAGTGCGGGGCTAAATTATCGCAACTACCGGAAGAAATTGTCTCTAATCATTTGAACATATCCTATCGAGCTGAATAGAAAAGGCTTTTAGTCGTTGGCATGCCGGGATAAAGAGAGTTATAGCACGGACAGCGACCTCAGTGAAAAATTGTTGGTGGCGGGAGAAAGTGCTACATATATAAATGTTGCTGTATAGTGTTGCCTACGTGCACTGCAATCCTATATTTTCTACAAATTAACAAAATATATGAACTGATGGACACTGGCCATATATAAACTAACCAGAACTATCAATACAGTGTGAAATGATCAGAATAATATATCTATAGTACAGGTTAAGGAACCTACTATGGTGCGGTTAGCAAAAACACCTTACAGAAAATAAGAATAACAGATACTGAAATTATAACTAGCGGTCCTAAGACCGTTACGGTGCCTCTTAGTCAGTGGGACCGTTTATACAGATACGATATAATTATCAAAAATGTAATCAACAGAATAATTAAAATGTCAAGTACAGTTACTTGAATAATTGGTAGCCATTCTTAAACCTGGGCTATCGTGTTACTGAAATTGATACGTCACTCTTAGGTTGACGTGAGTTGAGGCATTCCCTGGAAGCTGTAGATTTGCAGGCTGGTTTCCACAAACAGGATTCCCGCAAGCAGCTCATGATGGGAGCAGACCGAACCCAGGATTGTAATCACAATATAGAATGTCTAATGAGTAGTCAGCCAGAGATGCAATAACATTACTGCTGTGACAAAAGTTCCCGTACACTGATGGTATGGATGGAAGTTGACGACAACCTGATCATAAGCGGGGGTTGTTAAATGCGGATGAAGATACATAACTAAGCTTAATTGTGCGGGGTGCGTCATATAGCTCTGAAGACGTACCGGGCAAAGTTTACTTGCTGCGGTTGAAAAGTTTAGATAAACCTGCACGACATCAGTGCGGGGATGGTTAAATAACCACTTTTTTGGCATGGCCGGCAGATCCGGTGAGCCATTCACCAAAGAACATCGCTGCCTCTACATCTGTAGAATCACATGCGCTTTAACGAACTTAGTCATTTTTATAACGCGATCTCACTCATAGGCTCATATACACTCATGGCTCTACCCAGGGGTGCATGTTCAGGGAACGAATCCAGGACGGGCGGCGCGTACCCAGCTTGGCTTGTACGGCCGATACCAGTCCGGTCGATCCGAACTACATACCCATGAGATTGTGACTGGGCACCAGGTGCAATGAGCAAGGGCATACGATGTTAGAGGAATAGCCGCCTCGACCGCCCTTTACAATCGTGCTCCATTAGAGGACATCATGGCTGTTGTACAATAGCACTGCGAGTCCTCTTTCACGGATTACTGTATGCGGGATGTGTCAGACTCCGCCAATCCACTCGCTTTAACTGTTTTGAAATGATAGCTAAACGACCACTCTGCTCTTCCTTTTTTGGCATTTGTAAGAAAGAATTAAGAAGCAGACATGGTCATGTGAGAGGATATCTACAAGATTGTGTCATTGATGACCGGACAAGTGAATGGTTGGAGGCTCCACGTCTGGAATCCAAATATCATGAGGTAATTCAAGATTGAGAGTTTTTGTATTATGTCTATATATCATGTTCATTCATCTTATATATTCATGCTCATTCCCAGGCTGATATATGCAAAGACCAGTTAATCCTCTTGGCATATTTGTATTTCAGGCTAGATGCATGTTCGTGAGTTCTCTCCCTTTTCTTAGGAGAAAAAGGGTGGTGGTGCAGAGATGCGAATGTGATTCGGTCCCTTTAACTTGATGGTCCTTTTGGGTCTCCATTTGTCAAGTTTAAGTCTAAGCTCTTTCTCCAAGGGGCAAAAGTGGCAATTGATGGCTTGCCCCTTCCCACCAGGTTACTGTCTAAATCTGGTGTATATCAGAAGTAATAGAATGTTGAGTATTGATCGAAGGAGAATGAAGGAAATTTCAATTTCCCTTTCTCCGCGATCTAACAATCCTCACCATTCTATTACGGACCCAGCCTCCCAGCCCCATGGAGGCAAGCCATGGGTATCCCTTGTTTGGTGGCTATGCACACAATATGAGCTTCAGGGCAGACGGGTACTCACCAGTTGCGAGCTGAGTACCCCGTTCCAGGAGCCGGTAAAGCTTACTAACTCTATAGTTCTAGGGCCCAGCTATCCAGGATAGCTTGTATCAGAAGTAATAGAATTGTGAGTATTGTTAGATCTCGGAGAAAGGGAAAATGTAATTTCCTTCAATTTCAGGATTTGAATACATGGTTACCTATACACTTTGGAAGCAACATAATAACACGGAGGTCACAAAGTCAAACGTCAATGCCACTGTGACAAACAAGACACAGGCGAGAATTTAATTCCGGAATTCTTGTTTCCTCTTTTCATGCTAATGACTTGATAATTTTCGATGACTTAAGATGATGTGGCCTAAATTTAATATATTTCAATAACTAAGCATCATATTAGCCCGCCTTAAATGCTACGATAACTAGCATCTATATGAGCATCTATAGATCTTTTGTTAATCGTTTTCCTAGCTAGATCGTCAAATATCACATACACATATAAATTAGGTATTTTTGTCGCCGCAGTCAATATCAATTTTCTGTCGGTCTAATATGAAAGGTAATCTGAGTATCAAGCGACTGGAAGATGAGGATTGGGTAAGAAATGAAAACACACAACCATATTTCTAAATGTAAAATTACCTTTAGTTGCAAAGTTAGCTCAAACTCGGGTAAAAATGATAATGATCCAATGCTTTGATTTACTGCCACTTTTACCATTCTATTCCTAAATACGGATACCAGGAATGGTTACTATTGCAACTTGTGGCCTATTAGGAAAGAAAACAACAGCGCATACAATGGATAGCAAATACTATGGGATGGTCAAACGGGTATACATAATTACTTCTCAGGAAATTTGGCAAATAATTTGGCCACGGTTTTTGGCACATCTGCAGCACAATAATGTAGACTTGAAGCAGGACATCGAGGAAGCAAACAATGACAAACACCTCATCAATATCCTGTCGACGGTGAAGTGTCGATAAGCACGCTTCCCAATCTGAAAAACCGACGCCATGCTGTAGATACATAATTCATGGTGTGGTGAGAATATCAGCAGATGGTGAAAGGTGCCTATAGTGAGGACATATACAAAGCTAAATATCTTTGCATTCAATTGTATGCTGCTGAAGGCAGTATGGCTGGCCGATCCATTCTGCAATGACCTCGTATTGCTTACGAGGCTGGCAAGAGGGCAGACATCGAGTATATACTGAAACACGGGCTTGCAGAGACGGATGGAGTCTCCGCGCAGGGACAAAATCTGGGTCAATGGAAGGATGGACAAAACATGTATGTTGTCAACCGATAATATAAATTCCTGACGTTGCAACACTCATTATTGATGTGCAACTGCAGAACATCGAGCCTGCCTTGCAGTGGTGCGTATAGAAGTGCAGCTCAGTGTATGTACGGTGATGGAGATAAGCAATGGTATGGTTAGCTAATCACAGAAGCGTTTATATACGTGAGCCTAAATGTGCTAATGTCTGCCTGAACATTATAAAGATGATGTAATAAAATGGTGTGTATGTCCTTCATTTGCGTGTGCGAAACAGCAAGAAAGATACATTTTGTTCTTTCTATATGGCTGCCATCTTAGAACATAGCTTGAACATTCTTCTAAACCTAACTGATTTCCATTTCCAATTTGTATGTGGCGCCATCTTGAAAAGTTGCCATGACTGAGCATATAAGACACACAAAATTTGATTGCATACATTTATATTTGCTTTCATTGTGTTCTTCAATGTATTTCAAACTTTCAGAAGCTTTGATTTGGCTAGCCTTTGGACTGCATTTTGTTTTGCCATTTTGAGGATGAAAAAGGCAAAATAAAGTTTCGTATATACCATATTTGGAATAAGCAGATCAGAATTGCAGCAATACTTTGCATGCCACGAGCTAGCCAAAGATGCCTTAACAGTGTGATTTCTAAAAAAATAAGTCTAGTCTATAACATATTGGTGTATACAATTTAAGCCTATACAATTACGCAATTTAAAACAATTTTTGTCAAGCATGTTAGTGTGTGACGGTAACTGAGACTCCAAGAATAACTTCATTTATTTTTGCCAAGCTTTTCCACATGTGTACGCGAACACTTGTCAAAAAGAAAATACCGATATTTATTAAAGGTTAATTTTACCTCTGCATCACCAACATCCACCCTATCAGTGGCATCTGCCTCAGCGTTGTCGTTGGTATCGCGATCATCAAGGACATGATAACAGCACACGGTTTCTCACTATCTAACTCGTCAATATGTGGTGACTCTCACCGATTTCCCATTCTGTAATTACACACATTTATTTTCAGCAATACTGTTCACACATCGTTAATATTGAGTAGTATTAATACTTAACATGAGTATGTGAACCCTGCAACCGAAAGCATGCCATACATAATTTAACCCACAATATAATTCTAAACGATTCAATTAGAAATTCGATTACATGGTGTGGTAAGACTGCTTTTTATACAGACAGCCCTCTGACTTCCAGACGTTTATCTAATGTCCACCTATCTTTAAGCCTCTTATATTTTGCTACCTCATGCATTTCACTTTTAGTGGAACTCTTGGGAACAACCAACATCGTTGCTGGAGTGTCATCATTTCCAGCGGGCCTGATTCACGACCACAGAGGAACCGTGGCAGCATTATTGGCGGGCATGGTCACATGGACAGCTGGGGCATTGCTGCTGTGTTGGTCGCTTATCATGGTTTCTGTCATAGACATACCGACCGCGGTGCTTACCATTGGAATTGCTCTCTGGGGTAAGTGCCATATGATAGGCTAACACTGGTTCTATAACCAGAACGTTACGCCACTTATCAGATAAAACATATATATCATATAGAGCATGCTTTTAGCCGATTCCAACCTTATGAAACCGGTTAGTAATACAGCGAAGTATTTTGTTGGTTGTTAGCACGAGAATGTAATCTTATATTGATTACACATAAAACATTGTTCTGCCGGGATTTGAAGTCGAGCGCTAGTGACTCAGTTCGCAAGTTAGCAATACCATCTGCGGCATCCAGTGTGCTAGTAGTCTGGCCGGTGGGGATTGAGTGTGTGTGTATGAGGGGGTGGGGGGGGGGGACGGTCGCCGCCCTTCACGCCGTTCTACGCTCATGGACGATCTAAGCTGGGGCTAGGTCTCATAATATCACTATTGCATAATAGCAAATACCAAGGTGAAGATTCGAGTACAAATCTGGAGTTTGTAACCGCTTTTGAGACCTCCCTTGGTTGTCCACAAGGAGATGGGGTTTCTCCGGTTCTCTTTAATACTACATCACAGAAGCCCGCTTATCTGTGGGAGAGCACTCTATAAGCAGTATCTACGCTTGCCATCCAACTGGAAAAGGAATATGCAGACGATGTAGACTTCATCGATGAGCAAAGACGCCACTCGATAACGTTCTCTATCTAGCTACAGAATAACAGAAGAATGGCAATCTCTTTCTCCTTCGATCAATACTCGCCATTCTATTACTTCTGCCCCAGCTAGCCCTGATAGCTGGGTCCTAGGACTATAGACTTAGTAAGCTTTACCGACTCCTGGAGCCGGGTACTCGGCTACCAACTACCGAGTACCCGTTTGCCATGAAGCTCATTCTTGTTTGCATCGCAACAAGAGACACATGCTTTTTTGCAGTTGGAAGTCTTGAGATTATATTAAGTCTTTTTTCTGTGTAAATTGTGATAGCTTTGTGCGCTCTCTAAAGGCTTTTGGATTACCATTGATGCTGCCGATGATAACCATTTTGTATTTTTCCATGTTATTCCATAGTTAAAAGACTTAGTCTTCAAAATTTCGTCTGTGTCGCATGTTCCAATTTCTAACCCCAAAGAATCTGGGACGTGTTAACAACGAAATATGCCAGATGATCGCATTCCTTTAACCCCAACAGGCGACCGGCAGATATTAAATAAGGTGGTGGCTTATCAGTGTTTTCAAAAAAGAAAATCGGCTGACGTCGTTCTCCGTATGATCCGAGCGGGTGACGTCACACCGTGTTACTATGTAAAGAAAATGTTTCATTAATTCGCACATCTGATTCTAGGTGCTGCGTACTTGTATTAGTACCAGAAAAACTTTTGAATTTTCAAGATTTGCGTGTTATCACGATCTGTTTGCAATGATCAGTGGTTTCAAAATTCTTGATTTAGATGTGTGGTCTGCGGTTTTACCATGTGCTACAGCAGTTTGTTTACATTTGTTGTTTCTTCACATATCGTTTTGGCCTTCGTTAGGAGTATAATTTATATTTATTAGTAAATATACCCCGAATGCTATGTGATATGATTCCTGGTTCTGTTATACATCCTTGAGGATCAGTGTATGGGTGTATTATTGCACGCTTCGTTCTTGTCATCATAATCAATGCGATCTTTGCCGTAGCGTTGCGGGGTGGGGTGCGGGAGGGTTTACATTTAATTTATGGTCAAAATATTTGAAAATTAATTGTCTGCCTTCCATTTCTGTTTCGTTCAGCTTGCTTATTGTAGGTTTGTGCTTATTTATAGGCCAAGCCAGCCCTGGCATCATGTGATGAGTGCCACAAATTCATACGGGTTCTATTCAAGGACCATGTCTGTTTCCGCTGTACTAAGTGTAATCTTGACAGTAGGTGTAACGTTTGCGCTGTGTGGTCGGTCGATATGATGCTTAAGTTCCTTGCCCAGAAGGACTTGGCAGGGTCTGACGCGGGGTCAGGCGGTCCGAAAGTAAATCGTGGAGCATCCGTTTCGGCCCTTGGGGGCGTTCCACGTCTGCAACCGGAGGTGGCGGAGATGGCACCGCCGGCGTGGTTTGGTCCTGCTATGCAAGGCTTCTTGCATAGCGTTCTGCCCACACTGGTGTCGTCCCTGCTGCCAAAGGTTGTAGGGCAGTCTCTCACCATGTTTGATTCGGATCCTGTCCATGGACAGGGTTCTGGCCTGGCCACCGAGGGAGCCGTCTCGTACGGCCCCCTGGCAGTCCCGTCGGGCTCTGGCGTGATGGGTTCTGTCTTTTTGCGGCCACCTCCGGGTGGCCCAGTAGCGGTGGCCGGTCCGTCAGGCATGGGATCCGTCCGCCAGGATGGCTCCACGGTTTCCTCGTCTAGTGACGACTCTTCGGGTCTGAAGATGAGGATACCGAAGAGGAGAGGTTGCTGCGGCCTGTGATGCCGCGGATGGAGAGCATTGAGGTCGATTCCGTCCTGGACAGAACCGTTCTCCATCTGTCTGGCTTGGCGCAAGCCAGTGCCGCGGCGCCGCCCATGGTTGAGGCCACTTCGGCACTGGGCGCCGGTCCCGTGATGGTTGGTTTGCCACCAACCGACACGGTGATGGGTGTGGCTGGCCAGGCGTGGTACTCACCTATCTCGCCTGGTCCGGCGGTCAGACATGGGGTGCCGTTGCCGCCCGTGTTTGGCCACGGTTCCTCAACCGCAACCGTGCGGGCCTGCTCCATGGACTGGTGTGTTCCATCGGGTGGCAGCGGAACCGTACGGTACCGGACTTCCTGGCATGTCAGTAATGGCTCCTAGCTGGGAGGCCGTTGCTGGTAGGGCCGTGAACATGTCAATGGGTAAAGTTTCGCGAGAGTGTCCTCCTCGGAGACAGATTGGTCTGAGGCTCTGGCTTGGCTAGCCAGGGTAGACCCGTCTGTGGTTTCGACAACGGCCGAGGAGAATGCACCCCGTCCATCGGTTGCATCGATTATGACGGGGATCTCACCCGCAGCCGGATCCAGTCTATTGGACTGGATCCAAGGTTTATGGAGTAGCTTGATGCTATGTATAGCAAACAACTCATGAGCAAGGGCCAGCTTCCTGCAGCCTCCAGGGAGGTGCGGGCGAGGTGTCGTATTCCACGGGGGAATATGACAGGAATGGTGTTGTCCCGTCAGTCACCGAGGATGGCCGCTGGGTACTGGGTGTCCAGAGTGCTGGAGCGGATGGCCCGGCCCCGGCACTGGTGGATAAAGCTCAGGTACACCATGATGAAGTCCTGTCGCTATGTGATGAGGGTGTGAGGACAGCAATGAGTGCTGTTAACCACTCTTATCGTCTTCTTCAGTCGGTGTGGGCTGAAGCGGGGGCAGGCCACCATGTGCCACCTGTGGCGCTTTCGTGCGTTAATGACGGCCTGATGCTGTCTATGGATGCATTGGCAACGGTGCAGGCGCGTGTGACTAAGTCCAGGAGGTAGATGGTCCTTGACCATATGCGTCCAGCTACTGCCGTCAGGGTGTGGTTTCTTGGGACGCCCCTGACAGGCCCTAGCATCTTTGGTGGGTAGGCGCGGGCCATCTTAGAGGACACGGCCAGCAATGCACAGAATCGGTTGGCGGTTAATCTGCAGCTAGAGCTTGTGCATCAAGGACACGCACTAGGGGCTGTGGTCAAGCCGCTGACCGGGCAACTTTCTAAGAAGCATAAAAAGCACAAAAGCAAGGTGAAAGCTAAGCCTAGTGCTGCTTCTGCTTCTACTGGGTTTTCTCAGCCGCCTCCAACAAAGAAAGCCCAGAAGGTTGTGGAGGCCCCTATCCTCCCCAATGTTGCCCCTGATCACCCGAGAGGCAGGAAGGGCAAGGGGAAGGGGTAGTCCTCAAAGGGCGAACAGAAGGGAGCGGATCGTACCTGAGGGCACGAGGGCTCCCTTCGCATCTGCCTGGACTGCACCTGTGCGACAGGAACAGCGGTGCCAGTTAGACAGGCCAAGCCAAGACCAAAATCGTTCTCTCTCTCTCACTCTCTCTCGTCAAGAGAGGGGGTGGGGGAGCGGATCGCGAGCCAGACACCCCCATTAGGCGTCGAGGCGTCTTTAGTGGGTGGAAGTCTCACGCGTTTCGTCGAGGCTTGGAGATGTGTGACGTCAGACAGTCTGGTCCTGGTATGGTTATCCCAGGGTTACATGCCAGAGTGGTGGGACTTTCCACCACAGAATCTGTCGTTGGTACCTGTCTGGACACCCGTTCCAATGGAACCAGACGATTTAGAAGCCATTCAAATCGAAGTGTAGGGTTTGCTTCTGAAGGGAGTAATAAAACCAGCAAACCGGAACACTCCAGGCTTCTATTCAAACATGTTCCTTGTCCCCAAGAGCACAGGGGGATGGAGACCCGTACTCAATCTCAGGCCATTAAATTGGTTTATCCATACGACTCGGTTTCAGATGGTAGGATTGAGGAAGGGAATGTGGTGTGTATCGGTCGATCTGAAAGATGCATATTTCCACATTCCAATGAACAGGAGTTGTCACAGGTTTCTGAGATGTGCGTATCAGAATCAAGTATGGGAGTTTATAGTCCTCCCATTCAGCCTGTCGACAGCTCCAAGGGTTTTCACCAGAGTGGTCCTTGCGGTGACAGCGTTTCTCAGAAAAGAGAACATGGCGCTTAACACCTACATAGACGATTGGCTGATCAAAGCAGACACATCAGCCAGGTTAGAGGTGGATACTCCTCTGACTCTGAAGTTGCTTTCAGATCTAGGTTGGATAGTCAACATGGAGAAATCCGAGTTGACACCGACTCAACATTTCGTTTATTTAAGGATGCGATTTGATCTCAAGGAGGGCAAGGTGTACCCGTCAGAGCCCAGAGTGGCGTCTCTGTTAGCCATCCTCAATAGTTTTCGATTGGGAAACCACATTCAGTTGAGGCGGTTTCTTCAGATGCTGGGCATGATGGTCTCCATGGAGCAGGTAATCCCTTATGCTGCTCTGATGCGAAGACCTATCCGGTTGTATCTGATGTCTCTGTGGAAACAGAACAGAACCCCTGTCAAAACTAGTGCCAGTTTTGGAGCGAATAATGTCGCATCTTGTATGGTGGAAAAAGCGTCAGAATCTCCTAGTAGGAGTTTCGCTGCACCTACCCCACCCCAGCTGTCCGTGTACACGGATGCTTCGCTGGAGGGATGGGGGTCCTGCCTGGGAGAACACCAGGTCTCGGGCACATGGACTCTCCAAGAGAGCCAGCGGAAAGGTTTCATCCAACAGTCAGGGGCAAGGCGATATTGATACGGTCTGACAACTCGACAGTAGTATCATACAGAAATCGCCAAGGCGGGACCAAATCACCCACACTATGTCTGAAAGTGTGGCACTTCATTCAATTGTGCAGGAATTACTCGGTTGTTTTGAAAGCAGCTCACATTCCTGGGCGATTGAACATTCTGGTGGATGCTTTGTCTCGGAGAGAGAGAATTCTGCCAACAGAATGGTCTCTCAACCCTCCAGTTCTTCACAGGATCTTCGAGCATTGGGGCAAACCCAACGTGGACTTGTTCGCCAAAAGCGAAAATGCTCAAATCATGACTTATGTCTCGCCGATTCCAGATCCAAATGCCGTCGATACAGACGCTATGGCGTTAAGCTGGAGAGGGATGCACGCTTACGCGTACCTACCCACCATTCTTCTACCGAAGATATTGGTGAAGATCAGCGAGGAACAGTGCCTGTTCCTGCTAATAGCGCCATTTTGGCCCAGCAGGGCGTGGTTCACGGATCTTCTAGATCTGCTGGTGGAAAATCCAGTGCAAAAAAAAAACCCCGAAATTCCGAACATAATCTCCCAGGCCAAGGGACGCTTCCTACATGAGCTTTCCGAAATGTTCAAATTGACTGCGTGGATGTTGTCAAACAACGTTCCACGTGTGAAGGCTTTTCTCGACAAGCTGCAGATTTCATCGCAGCTGCGAGAAGGAGGTCCACCTTCAAGTCATATAACAACAAGATTAACAGATGTGCAGACTGGTGTGAAGAAAAGGGTATTGACACCTTTCATTCCACTATTCAGCAAATAGCAGACTTTCTCTGTGAGCTGTTCTTTTCAGGACTAGCTCCTGTCACAATTGCTGGATCAAGTCAGCTTTGGCATCAGTTATCCCTTGTCTAGCCAACAGGGATAGTCCAGAGGTGGCCCAGTTGAATGTGATGGTGAAGGGAATGCGCAATCTCCGACCGAGACAACCGGTAGTCATTCCATCCGGGAGTCTATCTTTAGTGCTTAATGTACAGGCCAAGCACCCTTTCGAACCGTTGCGTTAGGCTAGTCTAAAGCCTTTGACTTTAAAGGCGGTCTTTCTATTGGCAGCTTCCTCAGCTAGAAGATGCAGTGAGATCCATGCACTTTCAGGAGAGAGGGACCGATTTATTGTCTCCGGAGAGGGTCTGCATCTTCTGCCAAGAGCAGAGTTTATGTCAAAGAATCAATCTTTGAGATATCCCGGCACACCGATCATAATACCGAAGTTAACAAGGTGTGATCGTGATGCCAGTGTCTGGTGCCCATTCCGTGATTTGACTAAGTACAAAAAACTGGCAGACTCGTTATAGTCGAATGATAGACATCTGTGGATCTGCCATAAGAAGCCATATGGCGCCGCATCCATGGATTCTATCTCTCGTTGGCTAGGCGAATGCATTCAGACTACCAATGAGATTGTGACTGGGAACCAGGTGCAATGCGCAAGGGCACACGATGCTAGAGGAATAGCCGCCTCGATCGCCCTTTACAATGGTGTTCCGTTAGAGGACATTGTGGCTGTTGCACAATGGCACTGTGAGTCCTCTTTCACGGATTACTATATGAGGGATGTGTCAGACTCCGCCAATCCACTCGCTTTAGCTGTTTTGAGACGATAGCTATACGACCACAATGGTCTTCTTCCTTTTTTGGCACTTGTAAGAAAGAATTAAGAAGCAGACATTGGTCGAGCGAGAGGATGTCAACCAGATTGTGTCACTGATGGCCGGACAAGTCAATGGTTGGAGGCTCCACGTCTGAAATCCAAATATCATGAGGTAATTCAAGATTGAGAGTTTTTTGTATTATGTCTATATATCATGTTCATTCATCTTATATATTCATGCTCATTCCCAGGCTGATATATGCAAAGAGCAGTTAATCCTCTTGGCATATTTGTGTTTCAGGCGAGATGCATGTTTGTGAGTTCTCTCCCTTTTTACAGGAGAAAAAGGGGGGGGGGGCAGAGATGCGATTGTGATTCGGTCCCTTTAACTTGATGGTCATTTTGGGTCTCCATTTGTCATGTTTAAGTCTAAGCTCTTTCTCCAAGGGGCAAAAGTAGCAATTGATGGCTTGCCCCTTCCCACCAGGTTACTGTCTAAATCTGGTGTATATCAGAAGTAATAGAATGGTGAGTATTGATCGAAGGAGAATGAAGGAAATTTCAATTTCCCTTTCTCCGCGATCTAACAATACTCACTATTCTATTAGGGACCGAGCCTCCCAGCCCCACGGAGGCAAGCTATGGGTATCTCTTGTTTGGTGGCTCTGCAAACAATATGAGCTTCATGGCAAGAGTCGGTAAAGCTTACTAAGTCTATAGTCCTAGGGCCCAGCTATCAGGGCTAGCTGTATCAGAAGTAATAGAATGGTGAGTATTGTTAGATCTCGGTGAAAGGGAAATTGAAATTTCCTTCATTGTGAAGGAATCCAAGGCTGAGTTTACCCCTTCACCCTCATTAGCAACATACCAAGTCAGTGACAACAACATGCCGACCCGTGTCAGAAGAATGGTGGAAGAGCGAAATCATATGTCCACGAATGTGTAGCTCCTCTGACATCGCTTCATGTTGCAGCACGCGAAACAGTGTCATTTTGGAAAACATGGATCACGGATCCCTCTGCCCAAATAAAACTCACTTGTATGACGTGCCATGTAGATCACGGATGCTGTTCAACTGTAACAGCTATGCAGCTCTAAAGGCAGTTCTAGATAAGCTCACGCCTGCCAGCGCAGACACCTTCGTCCTACGATCCCACATCGCTGGCCGGACAGCATAATATCCAACGACTCGTGACACACTATGCGTAATAAAGGCCAGTGTAGGTGGGCCAATAAAGATGGTCTACGGCTGGCCCTGTTCTGCGAATGTCACAAGACACCGCCGCACAGGAGGCCTTGGAATTTTATGTAGGCGGTGCCAACATATGCAATGCCAGTGGAACCCTGCCAAGCGCGCGTCATACCGACCTAAAAGAAGCCGGACTGGGTACACCGATGACTACGAAGAACCTGAGGGACCGAAGGGCACATGCTACATCGTATCAATGGAATTGAGCGCAATGATAGGCTGGTCATGGAGTTACAATTCAAGGTTATTGTGACGTTGGTATAAAGTTTATTTTTTGCAGCTAAAGTTTTATTTTATCCCAACATATCGACTGACACTCACTCTATTAACTTAGACACATGCTTCCTTATATCAAGGGGAGTGAGCACAATAGTCTCGAGGTCATGAGGTCAAAATTCAATGTCATTGTTACCTTGGTATATAACTCTATTTTGGAAGTTAATTTGTTGGTTCAGCTTGACATATCGTTATATCTCGGTATGGCTTCAACCTATTGGAACTAAACTTGTGCACATGCTCCCTTGTAGTGAGGTGCTAAACACACTCATATTGAGGTCAAATCTCCAGGTTCAGTGTAGTATGACTTGTATACAATGGAGACTTTAACAGTTAGCGTCTTATGCCAAGCTCATTTTGCCTTCATTTCAGAATTGGTAGAATTATTGGAACAACCTATGCTCATACAGCTACCTCAAACTGTATCATCAGCAGAAAGACATTTAGACTGCTGTGGTCAAGTTCATTGTGATCTAGATACAGATTAGAATTTGGAAATACAAAATGCCAAGATTTTCGCCAATGTCCTGTCAGTGTAACACTGTTATCTTATTATTAAGCGGAGCAGGCTATTGTATACGTGTCTAGAGTGCGTCCATGCGTGCGTGGGCTCATGCGTGCCAGCGTGTACGGGTGCGTGCATGCGTGCGTGCGTGCCAACGCGCGTGCAGATGTCTGTGGCTCCGTACCTGCCTGCCTGCCTGCATACGCGCGAGCGTGCGCTTGTGCGCGTGTGCGTGTGCGCGTGCCTGCGTTGTAGCGTGGGTGGGTGCGCGTGTGCATGCCTGACTGTTAGCGTTCGTGAGCGCTTGGGTGTT
Organism: Chaetoderma sp. LZ-2023a; assembly: GCA_034401795.1. Classification (NCBI taxonomy): domain Eukaryota; kingdom Metazoa; phylum Mollusca; class Caudofoveata; order Chaetodermatida; family Chaetodermatidae; genus Chaetoderma; species Chaetoderma sp. LZ-2023a. The sequence goes on from CM067360.1 coordinate 130,967,426, forward strand.
TGTTTGCGTGTTTGTGTGTACGGGGATGTATCTAAAATAACGATAATATGTAACATACTATGCGTGTCCACATCACGGTATAACTGTGGGAAGATTAGTTTACCCCACACACTTTGTAAAACGATTTTGTGTAAGCTAAATAAAATTGAATTGAATTGAAAAATCTACGGATCCGTTTAACGCACAAAGTATCTTACCGCGAAAGATGATTTTCATACGCTGGACGAGAAGCGGATAATAACTCTGATTCGGATCGTATCAAAGTATTGATCAATCATGATGGATATCGCGGAAACTGCTAGCCCGATTTAGCTCAAATGTAATCACAAGAAATTGTGACTGTACATTGATTTCACAAGTTTCAGTGCAATCCAATGAATCTGAAAAATGAGACGTCCGGAAAAGCGGAAAAAATAATTTACAAAGCGGGCGGGCGATGGCCAGTGCTCAATCACTGGTTGCGCTTGTCTGATATTGAGTTATGTACACCGGTATCATATAGCTGATATATGGTGACAATGTCGGATATCTATGTCCAGAGTAGGAAGTTCAATTAAAGGCACATAATGCAAAATGAGCAAAATGCCTGAAAATAAAATTGTCAAAATTGTTTACATTTAGAGGCTTACATTGTGGGCCTAGATGTAATGAAACGAAATAAATCTTAACATATGGTTATTTCATCAATTTTTTAAATTGTGAAATTGAATTAGACACGAGTCCCTAATTCAGCTTCGCAATTAAACAATTATAAGAATAGAATGAAATCATATGTTAAGATATATTTCGCATCATTAGATTGAGATACTCAACTTAAACATACATATAAATATACAATTTAACCACTTTTATTTTCACATATTTTGCTAGGAATATGCACCTTTATGTACTAGTAATAACTTGAGTATGTGAGGGACTTTCGCAGAAGGTTATTGTGGTCTTGAATACGTGTCCTGAAGAAAATAGCGTGTAGGGAGACGAGGAATTCTCCGGAATGCGTATTATTATTATTATTATTATTATTATTATTATTCAGCTCATGGTCGAACGTACGCATTTATAACAGGTCTTGTCAACATGGTGCATTCGGTCTCGCCTCGGTTCCGCCCTCCTGCAAGCGCATTCGCAGAATTGGCACTGAACATCGGCTCACTTGCCTATGTGTTGGTTTACGATCGCGCATTCTTGCAGAACCACACCACCGACGCTGAGAACCAGAATCTGCTAGGCTTCTATGAGATGCAAACCTGTATTGCAGTAGTCGCATACTCAATCGCACTGATCGCCTTATATAAGCAACCAAGTAACAACGCGGTGGCGTCAAAAGAAATTAGTGGAATTGAAACAATTCCTGAAACGGACAGGAAGAAAATCTGCCACGATAATTCGGGCTCCAACAAGGGCGAGTCTGCCGAGACGACGCGACTTTTGGTTGATTCGCTGGGGACTTCCTCATTTTCTGTTAATGATGAGAGAGTTATCTTCTCTTACAGTAGCGTACTGACATCGTACGCCTCTGAGAGACAGCCAAGGAATGATGAAAACACTTCACTTACACGAGTTGTATTCGGGATAGAGTTTCTCCGTTTTCTAGCCATCTTTTCAATATTAATTTCTGAAACCGAATTTTTCTCTATTCAACTGACTGTCTTTACAAGTTCCTTACAATTCTCCTCGCACAACAACGCATTAGTCACCTTGTTTCGTGTTATCGTAGTAGTTGGTCTAAGCGGTTCATTTCTTCTCATGATGTCCAAGAACAAAAGACTAGTCAGACTGACCCTTGTATTCGCAGCAAACATTCTCTCTCTTCTCGCTTATATTTGCATGGTCATCGCCACTGACCACATCTGGTCACTGTATGCTTCCTCAGTATGTCATGGCCTGAGTTTCTCTTTTCTCATGGCCATTCTCCCGGGCACCGCTGATGATTTCAACGCTAACTACTTAGCGACGTTATTCGGTATATTAGCTACGGTTGGCGTAATCGTCTTAGCAATTCTACAAATAATTTTTGGATTTCTGTATAAATCACAGATTCCAAAACCCGATTCGAATTACTGCTATGGAAAGTCGTGTTTGACCGCCAGTTTGTGGATATTCGTCGGACTAGGCGTGGTCAGTACGCTACTATGCTTCACAATGATCAGGTGCAGAAGGCGTGGCACATGAATATCAACCGAGATCAGATTCATTTGGCGTTTCTCATAATGCATGGATCCGATCTGTTACTCAAATATATGACGTCATAATTAATGACTTCATAATTATGTAAGATGATGTCACAATCACAAATGGCAGAAAATATTCCGTCATGAAGCTGCAATGGTCCGATGTCTTTGATGGCTTTACTATTAAAAAAATGTTGAATATTTTGAAATTAATTTGACTGACCATAGGCAGCAACAGCGCACTGTCAAATTAGTTTCAAAATAGTCAACAGCTTGGCTGTGCAGTTACGCTGAAATTGGGATTTTGAGAATACAGGGCTCAAAGAATATAACTAGATCCCAACAAGCGCAAATTGTGGGAGAAGCTTAGTTAGAAATAGGTGGAGTATAGATAGATCTCTTCATTTCATTGCACTTATAATTGTGGAGATCATCAATTTGCGCCTATCCCTCAACCATTCCTAGTTACGCTCCACCCACCCTATACGCGTATTTCAATCGATTTTAAGACTTTGAACCTTGGATTATCAATATGGCGGAGGTTTTCCTCTGCAATGCCAATGACACGTCACAAAGGTGTCAGAATTGTATGCCTTTTATACAGTTAAGTGACATTCTTAAGAAACTAAATTGACTTCTATCTATCGTGATTCTATCTATCGTGACCTTGTGAGCCCGATCATGGCCAAGCGTGGCATAGACAGCATCAGCCCCGCCCCCACCCCACACCCACCCCATCCCCACCAGTCAAATTAATTGCAAAGTATTCAACAGCATACATGTATAGTTACTTTGAAATTGCGATTATGGTAATTCATGGTATACAACTTGATAAAATGGATTCAGATACGCGTAGAATGTGCGCGGAGCTTGGCTACAAATGGGAAGGGTATGGCTAGAAGTGGATCTCGCTACTGTTCTAATTCGCGGCCTTTTATAGATATTATCATAAAGTTCAGGTTAGTGTGGGGTCATTGGAAGTTGACCGCGGTACCCCATAGACCCAGAAGGCCATCGGGTGTCGGTGGCGAATTAGAACACGTTGCCTATTTATGATATTAACCAGTTTGCGCAAACCTTTGAACACTATATACTGGCAGAATTGGAAAATTAATTTTCAATTTAATGAATATTATGTTGAATATTTTGAAACTAATCTGACTGGAGGCTGTTGCTGCCTAGGGCAGCAACAGCTTTCCTGTCAAATTAGTTTCAAAATATTCAACGCCGTATCTGTATGGACTACCTTGAAATGTATATTCTTGGAATCCAGGTGTTAATTAAGATAGTTGTTAACACTATTTGATGTTTCAAAACAGGTTAGTGATAAATTTGACCTGCATTTTGGCGTGTTTAATATATCTACGGATTAGAACCGAGGGCATGTAAACACCCGAGCCCTAAAGGTAATTGGGGGGTCTGATTCACGTTTATATAGCCATTATCACCCGTCCGCGTGGGGTAGGGTGGGGTGGGGTGGGTGGACGCAATGTAGGATTTCAGTTTCTCAGTCAATCATATGTCGTCATAATCAACTACGTGACACGTAAGATGACGTCTTAAACAATTACTTCATCAACGACGTAAATACGTTCGTCACGAACGCTTAATTGATGAGTGTGCTGTTTCTCCTTCGATCAATACTCACCATTCTGTTACTTCTGATATACAGCTGGCCTTAACAGCTGGCTCTAGGACAATAGACTTAGAAAGCTTTACCGACTCCTTGGAACCGGGTACTCGGCTCCCAACTGCCGAGTACCCGTCTACCATAGAGTGCATTCTTGTTTGCATAGCAACACGAGCCATACATGCTTTTTGCAGTGGAAAGATTGAGAAATAAAAATCTAAGTCTTTGTTTAACTGTGATTGTGATAGCTAGTGACGCTCTTGCAAGGATAATTGGACAATATGGATACCGCCGATGATAACCAGGTCGTATATTTCCTTATTATTCCATAGTTAAAAGACTTAGGTCTCTAAATTTCGTTGTGTCGCATGTTCCAATTTCTGACCCCAAAGAATCTGGAACGTGTGTAAACAACGAGATATGCCGCATGGTCGCCTTCTTTAACCCCAACAGGCGATCGGCAGATATGAAAATAGGTGTTTGCTACGGTATTAGTAACACGAATATCGGCTGACGTCGTTCTCCGTAAGATCCGAGCATGTGACGTCACACCCGTGGTGCTCGGATGTTTATGTGAAGAAAAGTTTTTCATTAATTCGCGCATCTTGTTCTGGGTGCTGCGTACTAAAAATGGTACCAGAAGACTTAGGAATGGTCAAGTTTTGCGTGTTATCACGATCTGTTTGCAATGATCGGTGGTTTCAAAATTCTTGATTAAGATGTGTGGTCTGCGGTTTTACCATGTGCTACAGCAGTTTGTTTACATTTTGTTGTTTCTTCACGTATCGTTTTGGCTTTCGTTAGGAGTATAATTTATATTAGATGGTAAATATACCCCGAATGCTATGCGATATGATTCCTGGTTCCGTTATACGTCCTGGAGGATCAATTATGGGTGTATTTAATGCCCGCTTCGTTCTTGTCGTCATAATCAATGCGATCTTCGCTATAATGTTGCGGGGTGGGGTGCGGGAGGGTTACAGTTAATTTATGGTCAAATTATTTGAGAATTAATTGTCTGCCTTCCATTTCTGTTTCGTTCCGCTTGCTTATTGTAGGTTTGTGCTTATTTATAGGCCATGCCAGCCCCGCCATCATGTGATGAGTGCCACAAGTTCGTACGGGTCCTATTTAAGGACCATGTCTGCTTTAGATGTACTGCATGTAACCTTGATAGTAGGTGTAATGTGTGTGCAGTGTGGTCCGCGGATATGATGTTGAAGTTCCTTTCCCAGAAGGATTTGGCTGGGTCTAACGCTGGGTCAGGCGGTCTGAGGTTAAATCGCGGAGCGTCAGGTTCGGCCGGTGGGGGCGCGCCATGTCCTCAGCTGGAGGTGCCGGAGATGGCACCACCGGCGTGGTTTGGTCCGGCTATGCAGGGCTTTCTGCATAGCGTTCTGCCCACACTGGTGTCGTCCCTGCTTCCGAAGCTTGTCTCTCTCCATGCTTGCTACTGACCCTGTCCTTGGACAGGGTTCTGGACTGGTCACCGAGGGAGCCGTCTCGTACGGCCCCCTGGCAGTCCCGTCGGGCTCCGGCCTAACAGGTTCTGTCTCTCTGCGGCCACCTCTGGGTGGTTCAGTAGAGCTGGCCGGTCCGTCAGGCATGGGAGCCATCAGGACGGCTCCACGGTTTCTTCGTCTAGTGACGACTCTTCGGGGTCTGAAGACGAGGAGGCCGAGGAGGAGAGGTTGCTGCGGCCTGTGATGCCACGGGTGGAGAAGATGGAGGTCGATTCCGTCCTGGACGGAACCGTCCTCCATCTGTCTGGCTTGGCGCAAGCCAGGGCAGCGGCTCCGCCCGTGGTTGCGGCCAATCTCGTACCGGGCACCGGTCCCGTGATGGTTGGTGTGATGCCAGCCGACACAGTGACGGGTGTGCCGGGCCAAGCGTGGTACTCACCTATCTCGCCTGGTCCGGCGGTCAGATGTGGATTGCCGTTGGCGCCCGTGTCTGGCCACGGTTCCGTATCTGCTATGGGTTCGCTGGGTTTTCCGTGTCAGCCGTGGCTCCTGGCCGGGGGGCCGTGGCTGGTAGGTCCGTGAACGCATCAACGGGTGACGTGTTCACGGGTGTGTCCTACTCGGAAGTAGACTGGTCGGAGGCTCTGGCTTGGCTAGCCAGTTTGACCCGTCGGTGGTTTCGGCCACGGCCGAGGAGGATGTGCCCCGTCCATCGGTTGCATCGATTATGATGGGGATCTTGCCCACAGCCCGCATCCAGTCCGTTCTGGACTCCATGGTTTATCGAGTTGTTAGAGGCTATTTTTAGCAAGCAGCTCATGACAAAGGGTCCGCTCCCTGCGGCCTCCAGGGAGGTGCGGGCAAGGTGTGGTATTCCACGGGGGGAATACGACAGGTATGGTGTGGTACCATCGGTTACGGAAAAAAGGATGACCGATGGGTTCTGGTTGTCTAGAGTGCTGGAGCGGGTGGCCTCGGTCAGGCACTGGTGGACAAGTCCCAGTCACACCATGAGGAAGTCCTGTCCCCATGCGATGAGGGTGTGAGGGCAGCTATGAGTGCTGCCAACCACTCTCATCGCCTTCTTCAGTCGGTGTGGGCTGAAGTGGTGGAAGGCCACCCTGTGCCACCTGTGGCGCTTTCGTGCATAAATGACGGCCTTGTGCTGTCTATGGACACGCTGGCAAGGGTGCAGGCGCGTGTTACAAAGTCCAGGAGGCAAATTTTTCTTGGCCATATGCGTCCGGCTACGGCCGTCAGGGAGCGTCTTCTTGGGATGCCCCTGATAGGTTCTAGCATCTTCGGTGGCCAGGCGCGGGCCATCCTAGAGGACACTGCTTGCATTGCGCAGAATCGGTTGGCGGTAAACTTACAGCTGGAGCTAGTGCAGCAAGCGCACGCATTAGGGGCTGTAGGGAAGCCGTTGACTGTTCAACCTTCCAAGAAACAGAAGAAGCATAAAGGCAAGGCGAAAGCTAAGCCTAGTGCGGCTTCTGCTTCGTCTGGATTTTCTCAGCCGCTGCCGGCGAAGAAAGCCAGGAAGGTTGTAGAGGCCACTACCTTCCCGAATGTTGCTCCGGATCGCCCTAGAGTCGGGAAGGGCAAGGGGAAGGGGAAGGGCAAGTCCTCAAAGGGCGTAAAGAAGGGAGTGGATCGTACCTGAGGGTAGGGAGAGCTCCCATTGTATCCGTCTGGACCGCACCTGTGCGACAGGAACAGCGGTGCCAGTTAGACCGACCGAGCCAAGACCGAAATGGTTCTCTCTCTCTCTCTCTCTCGTTAAGAACGGGGGGGGGCGAGCGGACCGCGAGCCGGACAACCCCGTTAGGCGTCGAGGTCTCTATAGTAGGTGGAAGGCTCATGCGTTTCGTCGAGGCTTGGCAAGGTGTGACGTTAGACAGTCTGGTCCTGGGATGGTTATCCCAGGGATACATGCCGGAGTGGTGGGACTTTCCGCCACAGAATCTGTCTTTGGCACCTGTCTGGACACCCGTACCAAGGGAACCAGACAAGTTAGAAGCCATTCAAAACGAAGTATCAGGTTTGCTTCTGAAGGGAGCAATAAAACCAGCAACCCGGAACACTCCAGGCTTCTATTCAAATATGTTCCTTGTCCCCAAGGCACGGGGGGATGGAGACCCATACTCAATCTCAGGCCATTACATTGGTTTATCCATATGCCTCGGTTCCAGATGGAAACGCCGAGGTCGGTAATGGCAGGATTGAGGAAAGGAATGTGGTGTATATCGATCGATCTGAAAGATGCATATTTCCACATTCCAATGAACCGTGTCTGGTCGTGCTAATAGCGCCGTATTGGCCCAGCAGGGCGTGGTTCACGGATCTGCTAGATCTGCTGGTGGAAAACCTAGTGTAGTTGCCCGAGATTCCGAACATAATCTCCCAGGCCAAGGGACGCTTCCTACACGAGCGTCCCGAAATGTTCAAATTGACGGCGTGGATGTTATCAAACAACGTTCCACGTCGGAAGGATTTTCTCGACAAGCTGCTGATATAACAACAAGGTTAACAGATTTGCAGACTGGTGTGAAGAAAATGGTATTGCTAACTTTCAATCCACTTGTCAGCAAATAGCAGACTTTCCTTGTGAGCTGTTCTTTTCAGGACTAGCTCCCGTCACAATTGCGGGATACAAGTCAGCTTTGGCATCAGTTATCCCTTGTCTAGCCAACAGGGATAGTCCAGAGGTGGCCCAGTTAAATGTGATGGTGAAGGGAATGAGCAATTTCCGACAGAGACAACCGGTAGTCATTCCATCCTGGAGTCTATCTTTGGTGCTTAATGTACTGGCCAAGCACCTTTCGAACCGTTGCGTTCGGCTAGTCTAAAGCATTTGACTCTAAAGGCGGTCTTTCTATTGGCAGCTTCCTCAGCTAGAAGGCGCAGTGAGATCCATGCGCTTTCGGCAGAGAGGGACCGATTTATTGTCTCCGGAGAGGGTCTGCGTCTTCTTCCAAGAGCAGAGTTTATGTCAAAGAATCAATCTTTGGGATATCCCAGCAAACCGATCATTATACTGAAACTAACTATGCTTGATTGTGATGCCATTGTCTGGTGCCCGGTCCGTGATTTGACTAAGTACAGGCAACGGACTGACTCGTTACGGTCGAACGATAGACATCTATGGATCTGTCATAAGAAGCCTTATGGCGCCGCATCCATGGATACTATCTCTCGTTGGGTAGTTGAATGCATTCAGACTACTCATGAGATGGCGACTGGGCACCAGGTGCAAGGCGCAAGGGCACACGATGTTAGAGGAATATCCGCCTCGACCGCCCTTTACAGTGGTGTTCCATTAGAGGACATCATGGCCATTGCACAATGACACTGTGAGTCCTCATTCACGGATTACTATATGAGGGATGTGTCAGACTCAGCCAATCCACTCGCTTTAGCTGTTTTGAAACGATAGTTAAGTGACCACACTGCTCTTCTCCATTTTTTCACTTTGGTAAGAAAAGAATTTAAAAGCAGACATGATCGAGCGAGAGGATGACAACCAGATTGTGTCACTGATGGCCGGACCAGTGAATGGTTGGAGGCGGTTCGTCTGGAGTCCATTTATCATGAGGTAATTCAAGATTGAGAGTTTTTTGTATCATGTCTATATATCATGTTCATTCATCTCATATATTCATGCTCATTCCCAAGCTAATACATGTGTATATGCAAGGAGCAGTTACCCCTCTTGGAATATTTGTGTTTTCAGGCGAGATGCATGTTCGTGAGTTCTCTCCCTTTTCTTAGGAGAAAAAAGGGTGGCGGGCATTGATGCGAATGTGATTCGGTTTCGTTTACTTGACGGTCCTTTTTAGGTCTCCGTTAGTCAAGTTTTAAGTCTAACTCTTTCTCCAAGGGGCAAAAGTAGCATTTATGCCTTGCCCCTTCCCACCAGGTTACTGACCAAACCTGGTGTATATCAGAAGTAACAGAATGGTGAGTATTGATCGAAGAAGAATGAAGGAAACATCAATTTCCCTTTCTCCGAGATCTAACAATACTCACCATTCTGTTGCGGACCCAGCCTCCCAGCCTCACGGGGGCAAGCCATGGATTTCTCTTGTTTGGTGGCTATGCAAACAATATGAGCTCTATGGTAGACGGGTACTTGGCAGTTGGGAGCCGAGTACCCGGTTCCAAGGAGTCGGTAAATCTGTATAAGTCTATAGTCCTAGAGCCAGCTGTCAAGGCCATCTGTATATCAGAAGTAACAGAATGGTGAGTATTGTTAAATCTCGGAGAAAGGGAAATTTACATTTCCTGCATGTACATAGCGTATGTGCTTGCTATATAATAAGCATGCTTTTGAATATTTTGAAACTAATTTCACTGGTCGCCTGTGCTGCCATTTGAAGCAACGTCCTCTGCCAAGGTTGACTGTGTTTAAAACTTGAAATTTGGAGTCTGGAAATTCAGGTTTCACTTTCAAAATATATTTAAAATGCATAAATGTGGCATCAGCTTGGTTAGAAATGGCCGTAGCGTAGATAGAAATGGGCGTGGCGTTGCTAGAAATGGATGCCTCTATGCCAGTGACACGTATCTGGAGTATTTATTTCTTTATTGCCAAATAATCGTAATGGTTATTTGACAGACATTTCAATTTCAAAAACTGTCACGTCCGTCTACTGAACCAGCCGTTCTATGAGCGCGAATCCATTCTGAAATCTGAAGTTGACTTTTGAAAGGACTTTACTACCTAGAAAGTACGTGTAACAGTAGTTTCACTTGCACACATATGACTGTTATACCGATATGTGATGCTGAATCTCATATTGCTCTCCCCAGTGCAATGCCATCATTCTCTCTCTCTCTCTCTCTCTCTCTCCCTCTCTCCCTCTCTCCCTCTCTCCCTCTCTCCCTCTCTCCCTCCCTCCCTCCCTCCCTCCCTCCCTCACTCCTTTCTCGTTCTCGTTGCTCTCTATCTCTCTCATCCCACCTTTCTCGTTCTCGTTGCTCTCTATCTCTCTCATCCCACCTTTCTCGTTCTCGTTGCTCTCTATCTCTCTCATCCCACCTTTCTCGTTCTCGTTGCTCTCTATCTCTCTCATCCCACCTTTCTCGTTCTCGTTGCTCTCTATCTCTCTCATCCCACCTTTCTCGTTCTCGTTGCTCTCTATCTCTCTCATCCCACCTTTCTCGTTCTCGTTGCTCTCTATCTCTCCCCTATGCCTCATTCTCTCCCCCCACCCCACTCTCTCACTCTCTGTCTCTGTCTCTGTCTCTTCCCATACTTCTCTCTTACACCAGCGCTCTCCCCTTCCTCGTCTGCAGCCATTTCGCTCTACCCCTCAGCCCCCACCCCTACAACACCCTCCCCCTTGCGCGCACTCGTCCACTTCTGTCCCCCATCTCTACTCCACCTACCCACCCACCTACTCACCCACTCACCCACTCACTCACTCACTCACTCACTCACTCACTCACTCATACACTCACACACTCACACACTCACTCACTCACTCACTCACTCACTCACTCACTCACTCACTCACTCACTCACTCACTCACTCACTCACTCACTCACTCACTCCCACACTCACTAACTCTCTCTCTCCCTCTCTTCATTTGCTTGTTTAGCCGGTCCGCGCAATGCGATTCCTCAGCAGCGCAAGACTGGTATTTACGTAGTTAACTAAATCTAGTTTCATTTGCAATTTCCTTTACAATCAAGTTAACTTTTGTTAAGAGATATAACTATATTTACTTATTAAATGTTCTTTTCTTTATTATTATTACTATTATCGGATATTGAATACAATATAAGTCTGGCAATGCTTGCTAATATTATATATGTGTCATCATAGCACTTATACAATTACGACCATCGTGGAATAGAACTACATCAAAATAATGCGAATCGAAAGCTTAAGTTATAGGCCTCCTGTAACTCTAGAGCTGCAGGACAAATCGTAACCTGTCTTTGGCCAGGTTGACCTCCATACATCGAAACCGTTAACCCTTTAATGCCAAAACCGGCCTCTGAAGTGGTTGTCAGGAATGTCCATTTGCAGGCCAAGGGAAGGATTTTTGTAAATGTATCGCTGGAATGACTGACGGTGTTCCTGTGTTGGGATCGATCGATCCCAGAATTCGTTGAATCTCAATTTTCAGAAAACTATACAGGTAAGCTGTTGAATATTTTGAAACTAATTTGACTGATGTTGCTTCATATGGCGGCAAGCGCGCCCAGTTAAATTAGTTACAAAATATTCAACAGGATGTGTGTTACATAGTAAAGCCATACAATTCGTACAGCAACAACGCATAGTCAGTCTTCAATTAAGCGTTCGTGACGAACTTTCCCATGTCATCCATGGCGGCATTAACTATGACGTCATCCTGCACATCTCGTAGATGAGTAGAACGTCATATGACTGATACACTGGAAAGGTGCCGGTGCTCTTGAACGACGTTAAAAATGTTAGACTTCCTGGAAATTCGCAGTTTAGGCGGCGTCGTTTTTGGCACAACGTATGCTAGCATCGGTAGTTGTATCAAAACACTTGCTTCTTCTGCGAGAGTGGAATCAGCGCATTTGATACCATGAAGTGATTAGATTCGCCAATTCACCTTTCGAGAGTATCTATCCATCATCTGACCTCGTATGACGTCGTAATCAGCTCAGCGCGTGTACGATGACGTCACAATCATTACGTCACAAAGGGTTCCATATAGACCATCATCAAATCTCAAATTGTCCGACACGTTGTATGAATTGTATGTCTTTGTAATTGTTTGCTATTTAATAAACATGCGGATGAATATTTTGAAACTGCCTTAGGCAGCAACAGCCCCCAGTCAATTTAGTTTCAAAATATTCAACAGCTTACCAGTGATTTTATTTTTTGGAAATTGATAGTCGGGGTGTTCAGAGATCGATCGATCCCAACACGAGCGACGTGTGGGTGGAGCTTAGCTAGAGATGGGCGGGGCATAGCTTAAACCGGAAAGGTACCTTCCTCCATGAATCTGAATGCAGCAGTCACACACCAAAAGTCTGTAACAGAAATGTCACCCTCATATGCTATTTGTAACGGCCTGAGTAAAATAAAGAAAACTGAAAGGGAAAACTGTATGGTCAGATTCCAACCGGCAAACATAACCTAACTGTTCTGGTCAAATCACTGCCTTTTTGACACATCGTTATGATCATCAAAGGTGAGTGTTTATCACCAGCGTTGTCCCCTCGTTATCTTGTTGCAGCTATAGCACATGCTAGACGCAAGGACACTAACGCTGATGGTACCTAACCTTGGGGCTATGAGAATTAGCGAAACAGCAAAATCTCGGGGTCACTTCTATACAATTCTATTCGCATTGTAAACCATTGTGTAACATGGAATATTGATTTCCAATCATTCTGGACGCCGTGAAGGATAGATTTAAAAATGTCCATCAGGGCCGAACTTAAGGCAGTGTAACGAGTGCATTTGCACAGTACCCCAAAACACCCAGGACCCTAAAAAGTAATGAAAAGGATATTTTTGTCTTAATGTTGTGGACGCCTGCGTAACTTCCATATAAACGCACATATGGCACACCTGCAGCACTACTCCTGACTCAGAAAACAATTTCGAACACGATATAAAACAATGTTCTGTTGAATAATCTGACCATATCAAAGATAGTCCTGCCATAGACAACAATGCCTTCCAATCCAAATATGTTCAGAGTATTTAACGGTATCTTTTTATTTTGTGTTGAAACAAGTTATTTCTGAAATGTACTGTTTAAAACTAAAGTAGCCAAATCCCACATCCCTATGACCTCAGCCCACACCCCAACCAGCCCCCAGTTCACCCCGGTGACATTACCTTTGAAATTGGACACTAGCTTTCTCGTGATCCTAACGACTATTCCGAGGACCCCAGGTACGAATATTATAAGCCTTGTGCAGGGCCTCATGCATCCTAAGTTCGGCCCTGATATCCATGAAAGTCAAGATTCAACTATACGATGCTACATGTGCCTCAATAATGGCATGCCACTGTGACAACTAGGCAGTCGCAACGGCCCTCTTGAACAGACCTAATGCGTGCCAATGCAAAACGTGTGCGTGCTATCATGAATACTAGCTTGCATGCGGCCTGATCTCACACTAAGCACGGTGCTAACTTTGGAACACGGTTCCACTATAATGCGAGGTTAGTGCATTAGCGATGACCAATGTTTGAACGTGTCCTTCCTATGTCAGTGAATATAGCCGCTTAGAGCACATTGAAGAGTTAAGTACTTGGTGCCAAATCTATCAGACAAGGCAGGACGCCATAATGCCACCTATGTGTCTACGGCCGTGTTCTCACTAGAGAGTTAATAAGGAATAACGCCATACTCCAGTGTGGCATTATACTGGAGTGACTCTCGAGTGAGAACATGACCGTACTATGATACAACAAGAAACGTGAGCCTAATCTAAAGCCGTGTTCTCACTAGAGACTTAACCGGCGTAACGCAATACTGAGGTATGCCGTTATTCCTGATTAAGGCTCTAGTGAGAACACGACTTAAGGCCGTGTTCTCACTAGAGACCTAATCCGAATTAACGTCACACTGAAGTATGGCGTTATTCCGGATTAAGGCTCTAGTGAGAGCACGGCATAAGACCACTAACTACGAAAGGAAACTAAAGTAGCATAGTACTTTAATGCTTGCACTAATCATCGTCATCACCATCATTGTTACCACACCAGCCGTCATCGTTGTCGTTGGCGTTGCCGTCGCCTTTGGTGCCTTCGTGGATATTCCGTTATGTGCATACCTTACGTGTTTATGACTACGCCATATTACACCCCCATAGCCCTGTAATTATTGTGTAGCATGTGCATGTGTATGGGAGATACGTGTATAAGACTGATGTCTTATTGCCCTTTCATTGAACACAATAAATTATGTTTTAACAAGTTCAGTACTTATAGAGAAATTAAGTTTCTAATAAGTGTTTTGTCTTAGATAGTCAATCTACCTTTCCAGTTTATCTGACGTCATAATCAACTAAGTAACATGTGGGCTGAGGTCATAATCATGACGTCATGTATGCTTCCAAATAGTCCGTCTTTAACGCCTGATAGTCCAATGTATTTGCTATTTAATAAATGCTGTTGAATATTTTGAAACGAATTTGACAGAGCGCTGTTGTTGCCGAGCGCTGTTACAGCTATAGACAGCAACACCACCCAGTCGAAATAGTTTCAAAATAGTCAACAGCTTACCTGCATAGTTTTCTGGAAATTGATAGTCAGCGAGTTCAGAGATCGATCGATCCCAACACGAGCGCGGTATCGTTGAAGCTTAGATAGAGATGGGCGGGGCATAGATAAAACAGGAAAGACCCATTGTATTATCCGATGTTATGGAATGTATCGTTCATTGAAATCATTACATTTCATGTAGCACAGCAGATTAGCGAAATAATTGTTCACTTTTTGCTAAAAGCATCAAATGTTGAGGAAAGATAGATATTTGCCTACTAAATGAAAGTAGAAGTGGATCCAAACTGAAAAATTCAAAATGGTAGACATTTTCAAGATGGCTGACATTTTGAATTTTTCAACCATAAAATATATGAATAGTGACTTAAATGCAGACACAGCTGCGTGTAAGACGCAGCGCAGGTTTGGCGGGGCATCAATATTCAAAACTACAAATGTTTATTTAGTGGTGATGCCTCGGTTGAACTATATGAAGCATCAACATTCAACAAAGATAGACGTGTTCGCAAATGTGCACCTGAACTGTACCATACCATCCTACTTGCTAAACATAGTGGTGGAGATTTGATATCACAGGAAGCCGTTTATCATTCCAAATGTTTGACATCCTTATACAATAAGGCAGCTTGGAACACTCCTGAAAATGTCGAAAAAAGCACAGATTCTAGGCTTTATAGCAGAATCGCATTAGCTGAGATAGTAACATATATACAAGAAATGCGTGCAACATCTGATGTAGCTCCTGTGTTCAAACATTCAGACCTTGCCACAATGCACACTTGAAGGTTGAATCAACTTGGTGCAGATATACCAGCGCGAGTCAACACTACCCATTTTAAAAATATAATTCTTGCAAATATTCCAGACATCCAAACTCACAAGGTGGGAAGGAACGTCTTACTGGTATTTAATTCAGACATCGGATAAGCTCATCAGGAAGCATGTAGCCGTGCCTTTGACAATGAAGCAATACTTCTTTCTCAAGCCTCCAGTATTGTTCGTAGATTTTGAATAGTAAAACAACATTCAATGGAACATTTGAAAGCAAATGCCAGGAGGACTTTGTACCACAAGCACTCAACACTTTATTTAGTATGATAATAAAACTGAACTGTTTGGGTATTAAGCAGAACACGTTGGCTCTATTGAGTGTCCTCAAGATAAACAGATCATTTCCACAAGACACCGGAGTCATTTATAGCAGACCAAGAGGCAATGTCCATAAGTTGGCACCATCCCAACATGAGGAGACGGATACAAGATTTCTCTTACATTCCATGGATACTGCCAAACAGTGATACAGTAAAGTGATGTTGCACACAGTTGACACAGATGTTTAGCTGTAGCATTGGTGCATAATCTGGATTTGGATGAACTCTGGGTGGCATTTGGAACTGGGAAAAATTTCAGATAACTTTCTACACATGACATTTCACATATGCTTGGTCCAGGGAGGGCCGCTACCCTCTCTTCATTAGATGCATTCACTGGATGTGATCAAACGTCGGCCTTTGCTGGAAATGGCAAGAAAACAGCATGTCAAGCCTGTAAACTACTGGATTATGTAACTCCAGCATTTGCTTCTTTAAGACACACTCCAACTGACGAGACTATCCTCAATGTTCCGCCCTTTCCAGAAAGATGTGTTGTGCTAATGTACGATCGCAAAGACTTATTCACACACAAAGGAAGAGCTATATAAGGATACAGTTCTTCACCATACAAAAAGAATTGCGTTTTAGTTTGCTTATTGTTGGGGAGCAGGCATTGGTACCTTCTCCTGTGATGCCTTGTCCGGGTGATATTGGGTAGCTAAAAGGGCCAGGTCAGATGTGGGAACCTCTTTGGACAACATTACCGCAGGCATCTGTATCCTGTCAGGAACATCTGAAGTGTTCATGCAAGGCAGACAAAGATTGTCGAGGAAGATACAAGTGTGTAAAAGCATACATGCCCTGTACAGCACTCTGTCAATGTGGTGGCAACTGTGATCGCTCATGAAAGATCAGTGTTTTCCTTTCAAGAAGGGTGGATAGTTGATGTGCTTGTGATTTTGACATTGCCGATTGCCAATATTATTGAGTGAATAAAGCAGAACTATGAATGTGTAAATATATGAGAGTGCAACTGACTCTACACTAAAGTCCTCATGTAAATTCGATCATGAAGGAAATTTAACTGTCTGATTGGTGTATGGCACCATCCGACAATTTCAATGAGAGAAAAGACTGAACTGCTAAATAATTGGGGAACAATTTGACTGAATGGGGTGGGTAGCTTAGCCCTCTACAACCCTCAGTCAGATGGTTTTCAAAATATTTAGCAGATCCGCCTTTGACTCCTGGAACATGTTGTCTGCAAAATTGAGCAATCAGATGGTTCAAGCAATTGCATAATAACAAAAGCAATGCCGTATTGTATTAATGTACAGCCTTTCAACAATACTTGAAATCATTTTTAACTTTTCAAATTTAAAGCAAACTGATTTTTTTCAAATTTGTGGCTGTGGCCATATTGGTTTATTTTAACATGTTAATGGACACTTCGGCCAAGGGCAATATCCCCGAGCAATGTAGACGATCAGTTATCAGAAGGGGAGAATGTATTCTTGAAAACTTATCAATGAAATGACTGGCTCCGTATCGCGCCTGTCATATCAGTGAAACGTGTGTAAAACTATGTCATTCCTGGCCTGTGTAGATTATTTTCTAAAAACAAGAGTTACCTCCCTTGGCCTAGGTGACCTGTAAAGGGTCAAATTGTCCATCCCAGTTTGGTTCAATAACTCATTTTCAAATTTGAGGCAGTTTACTTTTTAGTTTAAATTGTACAAATCAATTTTAGTTACGGTCAATGCTAAATATGGTTAAATTTATCATAATACATGGCGGCCGTTTTGGAAATGGTGCCCATGCTAATTGTTTGTAAAATAGGTTGATTTTCTAAATGGGTACGTGTCCACTTGTACTCAGTAACATGATGTGGTTGTTTAACCGTGTTAATTTTAATTCAAATGGCGTACTACAACATTTGAGTGAACATCAATGCAAAAAATGGTTCCTTTAAAGAATGTTGGTGGCCATCTTGAAAATGGCTGCCATAGTGAACTTTTTTTCTTGGGTCCACTTCTAATTTTATTTCAGTACCTCAATACCTACTTTTGTAGCAAATTTGGCGCTTTTACCACAAAGTGAACAATTACCCCTAGAAATATGCACGAATCTGCTGGACTAATGCAAAATGCCTGCGTTGAGTAATTGAGTATCGAAATTGTTTTCGTAGCCAATCCCTACCAGCCGAGTCCGGTTTGATTGTGCCCATATATTTTAACCTACTGAATCAGGAATTCTCCGGATACCAATATCTGTGTAGGCTAACTCTATAAGACTCGTTGAACATTTTGGAACTAATTTGACAGGAACCTGTTTCCGCCATAAGCAGCAACAGCTTCCAGTCCAATCACTTTCAAAACTGTCCCCAAACATATTGACTACATTTTAAAATGAGTTTTCGAATCCGGCTTATCGTGTTCCACGGTGTAAATGGGTCAAGGTAGTTCTGGTCTCATCTTTCACGTGCGCGACATTCGCTTTTCACTAGCCACACAAGTGACCCGTTAGACAGATATTAATAGCTGACAACGGAAATACGTAACAGACAATTTGAAGCATAGCACTTGTAGTATCGTCGATACGTGAGAGGATTGAACTACTTTCACTTACGAGTGTCATTGATGTCAAGTGGAATTGGTTTCCGTCAAAACATGCTAACTGATTTGGTCTATAAATGGAATTTTCCAGCCTTAGCTATCGCCCGCCCGCCGCTAGCTAAGCTCCACCCACACGTCGCCGTGTTGGGAATGATCGATCGGCAAATGGCCTGACTATGAATTTCCTGAAAACCATTGAGGTAAGCTGATGAATATTTTGTAACTAATTTGGCTGGGCGCTGTTGCTATCTATTCAAAAGAATATTATATTAAATGGTAAAACATACAATTCGTACACCTGGTCGAACTATTAACAGCTAAAGACTGACTATATCGAGTCATTTATGACGTCGTGATTATGACGTCATCATAGATGTCACGTAGTTGATTATGAGGTCACATGATGTCATATGATGAATGGATACACTTGGTAAGGGCATTTAGTCTAGTTGGCCACCACCCATAAACACATACGCGCGTGTATGCTTATACACACGTCTGTGTGCATGCGGCCATGCTTGTGTGCGTGCGCGCCCATATTCCCTCCAAAATCTAAATTCTTGATTTGCTGACATGCGTTATTTGATGTACACGGCACACATATATTTGCCACGTGGTGGTGGAAAATTGACTCCGTCTATCCATCAATCACTGACGTGTAGGATGCCATCATACTCGATGACGTCATGGATGACGCGGATAAAAATGCCACACACGTTTAACTGATGAAGGACTACGCGTTGATGCACAAATTGTATATCTTTAATATTTAATAAAGATGCTCATGAATATTTTGAAACTATTTTGACTGGGTGATGTTGCAGCATAGTTTTCTGAAAATTGATAGTTCATATCGATCCAAACATGGGCGAAGTGTGGGTGGAATTTAGCTTTTTGAGAGACAGGAGACCGGGTGGGTGGTGGGGTGTGGTTGTCATCTCAATGGCATGTATATACGTATTTTGTCAACGGCCTTTCCATGACCTCCGCTGTCATAGGAGACAAAACCGCAATAACGTAGGCTACTGCGCCGGTACTCTCCCAATATCGATCCAGCAACAGCGGCCATTCAAATTAGTTTCCAAATATTCAAGAAACTGTTTATTAAATTGTAGGTCAATCAAAGACAGAGAAGTCATGCACTTGCTTGGCTTTCCTAGCTTCATAGCCGAGAACTCTCCGTCATTATGCTTGTGACTTCATCCTACAATTGACGTATTTATCTATAGTTGGGTGGTACATCAGATCATTTCATTGCTTGAAAGCAGTATATACACATCAATGTATTCCTCAATCACATATGCATCTACGTTTGATCTCACACATACGCACAGGGCATATGCACGCACAATTCAACCAGGCCCTGTAATACCACTACACCCTTCCACGACGTGCACACATGTAGGAACCCACACACAATACAAACACACATGTCCACTTTTCAGAATGGCACAGGAGAATCATTTCCTGTTGCATCCATAACAGAAAGTAGATATCCCTTTAAAACACCACATACAACATTGTTGATTTAGAAATTACTTTGACATCTAAAACAATTTCCATGCACGTTACAACATACCAGTCAGTGTATGGTTGCATCAAATGTGCAATCTTTGGATGATACTGTTGCAAGATATAATTTCAACAAACCCATTTTAGGTTATTTTCTATTAATGCAATCTCTAAATGAGTTAAATGTAAATAGATATGATGCTCATAATATAATACAATATACTTACTATAAGCTATGTATAGCACCCAGAGTGTAGACAGCAGGGCTGCTTATACATAACGCCGAATGCAACGAGGTTGGTGGCATACCATTGGCAGATTCTGTAAAACGAATAAATACAATGAATAAATACCTTATCTTGCCAAGACATTTTCACATTCCATATATTTAATGAAGGAACCCAATTTTAGGTATGTCCCGCCCGTCTCTAGCTAGGTTCCACCCACGCTTTACCCAAGTTGGGATTGATCGATTCCTGCACTCCCTGAATCTCAATTTCCAGAAAAGCATACAAGTAAGCTGTTGATTATTTTGAAACTAATTTGCCCGGCTGGTGTTGCAGTATTTAGTTTCAAAATATTCAACATAATGTTTATTATATAGTAAAGACATACAATTCGCACTATTAAGCATCCATGACAGACTAAAGTATGTCATTCATTACATAATTGACTAAGACGCTAGCATACATGCGGCATATTGATTATTGCATCATATGATTGATCGATAGACTGCATTCGTCTTTTATCAACAACAACATCTCGAGCACTAATGACGACAACAATTATTAACTTGGTTACCATGACACTGATGACAACACCGACATAATGAAATATCACCCAGTCAAATTAGTTTTCAAGATATTCAACAGCTTACTTGCACTGTTACCTTGAAATTAGGAGTATGACAATTCAGGAGTGAAAGTATAGAAATTGATTCAAACACACGCACAAGTTGGGCAGAACTTTAATAGAAATTGGCAGTGTATGCCTAGAAATAGATACGTTTATTTGGATAGGAAAGGGACACAAATTCAAATAAAGGCCAATAATACTTTAAGACCAGTCTATTTTCATGGATGTATTAGGATATCTGCTTCTATGACCCCATAGATTTCAATGCTCTCGATTAGGTTGGCTTGAATTTAGCAGTGGTTTTTTTTCATTGAATATTATTACGTTTAGATTTAAATTCATTTAGAATCTTTGCACAGTCCATTTCACTTGGCCGATTGTTCCAGGCATGTACAACTGTTAGTGAAAGGGAATGAACCTTTCCTGTTTATCCATGCATCACATTACGTCATAATCAACTACATGACGTGTGGGATGACGTCATGAATAACATAGATAAGTGTGTCACGAACACATAATTGGTGATGGACTAAGAAGCATTGTTGTAAGAATTCTGAGTTTTTACTATTTAATAAAGATGATGGTGAATATTCTGAAACTAATTCTTCTGGGCGCTGTTGCTGCCATAGGTGCTGTTATATAGGTGGAACACAGGTGGAACATAGGTTCTATTTGGAACTCCTATATATGCTGTATAATGCGATTCACCTGAATGTTGGCCATCTGTATTTAAGTACTGGTCATCCTAACTTTAAAGGTCTATCTATTTAATGAATGGGTATTTCTCCTCATAGTTCTGCTTATCTAGACAACGCCAATTAGCACGATCATTGTATCTGCATGTGATTGGAGGTGATTCATTTTCTGAACACCCATCTGAGAGGAACGGGAAGATCCTTTCCTGATCGAGGTGGCTGATTTCTGAAGCACATGATTCGTCATGGTAGTAACATGTTTTCTGATGTTATTGAATGAAACCATGTCTCTGTACTTCCGAGGACTGTTGTTGGTCATATCCACGTCTGACAAAAAATGGAAAGGGAGAGAATGTCAGATATAATAATAATAATAATAATAATAATAATAATAATATATATATATATATATATATATATATATATATATATATATATATATATATATATATATATATATATATATATATATATATATATATATATAATATATGCAGAGGGGTGGGGCAATGGGCTAATTTATCCTCTCCAGTCTTGGATCTTGGGGTTGGGGAGATATGAGTTTGTGTCACCACTTGAATCACAACCAGAAATTCCATATTTACCACCAAGCCTGTCCACACCTCCACACCCACCTCACCGACGGCACCACACACCACACACCAAAGGAATTAATAATAATAATACTAATAATAATAATAAAAAATAAAATAATAATATCAGAGCAAAAACAATGTACACTCATTTCACAATCTGTAAGCAAATATGTGCGATAAATTCATAAACAATTTTTGAAATACCGTGACAACTTGATCTTGACTTTTCACTAACATTACAATATACCAAG
The DNA here is from genome assembly GCA_034401795.1 of Chaetoderma sp. LZ-2023a. NCBI lineage: Eukaryota > Metazoa > Mollusca > Caudofoveata > Chaetodermatida > Chaetodermatidae > Chaetoderma > Chaetoderma sp. LZ-2023a. The sequence continues at coordinate 130,989,544 of CM067360.1, forward strand.
ATTCCTTCAGTTCAAGTTTAGAAAACAATATTTCCATTTATTTACTAGGTACAAAAATAGAACGTATCTCCATGGTAAATTGACGCGACACGCATACATTGAACATGATCTGTGGCATTGCATATTAAAGTTATGTTCCACATTTGATTTAAATCTGTTGAGGCACAGTGAAATGTAGGAAAACATGATTTCCACATTATTAATTCGAATGGAAAGACTATCAACATTTGATGGATACATCTAAAACTGGAATATTCGTTGCACCATGCCATAATGAAGACATCTGCCTAATTTAATGGTATCGCTGCTGCAGGCCACCAGGAAATAACTTCAATAAGCAAAATCATTTTACTTGGTGACCATTTTTAAAACAATTTGACTGAAATTTGTTGGTGGCTTAGCCACCGAGAAATTTCAGTCAAATAGTTTCCAAGATATTTAGCAGCTCCAGAGATATAAGACTTAAGGAATATATCATCTGCAATAACTGAGCAGTCACACGGCTAACTTCACTATGTTGGATGAAAGCCAAAAAAATATGGAAAACTCTTATTTTCATATGCCATGGGATGACAAGGGACATAACTCCATTACCATTTGATGGGGATGTGTGAAACCAATAATTGGTATGTAACATCGCATAATAAACTCAGGAAATAATTTGCATTTCAATACCAAAGGGCTACATTCGTTTCATTATATTAACGTACACAATTTAGACCTCAAAATGTATACAATCTTAACTCTTTAATTTTCAAGCATTCTGGCATTAATATGGGCCTTTATGGTATATAGACACAACCACTTCCGATGAGACAGGCAGATGGAGGTGTCGATAGACGGATGGATGGACATAGGGAGAACTGACCTATAATCCTCTCCCATATTGCTGTCAATGACTATTAGTAGGAAGAAATATTACATAGGAATTTCAGTGCAACTTGTCCTTATTTTGAAAGGAGGCATACCAACCAGATACTTATCCATTTCTGTCTGACTTGATATTGAATCAGTGAAAATTATGTCTTATGAATTTCTGCATTCATCTTGGAAACATTCCAAATAAATATGCATATTAATGTATTGTACATTATAGTAAAATACATGCGACTTACATGTAGTGCGTTCCTTGAGATTAAAGTTCTTTGTTGAATTATCATCATCATCATCATCATCATCGTCACTGCACAGTGATAGCATGTCTTCTCCAAAAGGCGTACATGACCGCCATTGTCTAGTTGCTGCTGTCTGGATTTTATGCTCACTGGAGTGCAGTGCCATTGGGACTACCTGCAGCACTGGTTGGCCTGGCTCTTGTGTGGGTGGTCCTGCATGGAATAATGGTGAGCCTTGTTGGATCTTCCCTTCAGATATGTAATTCAAAGATGTCTTACTTACTCCAAATTTGCTCTGCACTGTGCCAACTAGAAATGAGATGGCTCCTAATGGCCGCTCACTATATCTTTTCCTGTTTGGTTTTGATTGGCGGGGTGTACTTCCATGCCATGTCATGGCAAGATTATCCATCATGCTCTCTGAGTCTGTATTAGGGTTCAAGTCATGGTTTTGCTGTTGTCTGCGCCTGCTTCTCTTCCTGGGTTTGCTGATCTGAGGTGCAGTAGATGTTATTTGTAAATGCTTTCCAGCTTGGTTGAGGTGCATTACTGGCATTCTCTTATCCCCGATGGAGACACCAGCTGAAAAAATAATCAATGTGTCACAGTAACACAGGAATCCAGTCTGCCAGTCAAGAATATGACGTCATAATAAATTATGTCATATGTAGGCTGACATCATAATCTAACTATAATGAGTGGCATATTTAAACTCATTGTGAATGCTTACTAGTCTGTCACGTTGTACGAATTGTATGTCTTTACCACTTAATATACATTCTGCTGACTATTTTGAAACTAATTTGACTGAGCGGTGTAAACACGAGCCAGTCAAATTTGTTTCAAAATTTTCCACAGCTTACCTGTATAGATTTCTAAGAATTGAGATTCAGGGAGTTCAGGGTTCGATCGATCCCAACATGGGAGAAGCATGGTTGAAACATTGCTAGGGATGGGCGGGCATTGCTAATTTGTTCATCACTGGAGAAATGTGATGGTGTTGCCAGATCCTCTAATTCGAAAGTGCCATTGCTTGACTCTTTGCATGGCTTTGCTTTCTCAGTTTTGCGATGCCATTCAGTCTTGTCATCAGTGTTGAATTTAGTATTGACATTGATTTGCAGACTGACCTCAGGTTCTGTGATGAAACCATCAGATAAAGCAATGAACTGTTTCTGTTTGGGAAATACTAGACAGTTCTCATCTTTATTCTGTGTCTTTGAAACGTTGCCATCTGCCACATGCAATGTCCTAATACATGTATCTTCATATGTGGAAGGCTCATCTGTGCCAGTCTGGTTGAGAAAATTTTGAATCAGCCATGGCCTCACTCTATCCTTCAGGGTCTGTGCTGAAAGAGGTATTATCCTTTGGATATCACCATCTCTGCCCTTTGGTTTGCTGGCCTGGTAGACATCATATGCCCTTGTGAATTCATGGTGTTCTACTTCATAGATATGCTTAGGATGAAGGAATGAACCCTTACTACTATTGTCGTATGCTGGAACCTGTATTGACATTTCTCTTATAGCAATAGGGCATATGATTGCATGATGATCAGGCTTGGATTCAATACCAGTGTGTAGACACGGCCAATTCATATAATGCGCAGGTGTTGATTTGAATTTTGATCCACTGTCCTTGACTACAGCACAATGAACGTGTGGTTTTGGTTTATTGCTAAACTCAGACTGATGTAACTTGATTCCACAATGGTCACGATGATTTGTAAATGGAACAATAACCTCCTGTCCTTCAGATATACAGACACCTGTTTCATTCATATCGACATCCCCAGTCTTCACATGGTAGCCTCCACCGCTAGAGCAGCTCTCCAAACTCGTATGGTAATAGCTGTTTCTACTTTTTCGAATGATACTGCTACTGCTGCTACTTGCTGCTCTTGAATGTCTTGTCATCTGATTCGGAGCCATCATCACCATAACCACCCTCATAAGTCAGGAGTGACGGTTGTAAGGACGCAGCTCGGTTACGTCTATCTATGCTTGCTGCATTACTGCTGCTATAGATCTCCACTTGGGCGAATACTAAGCAAGCACTATGTGGTTCAGTTTCCTGTCTGAGATACCCAGTAGAATAGTCGTGTGCTTGCTGCTGTCGCACAATATGTGTGTCATTGAAATATACACTAGACACGCTGGATGTTTCTTCATGGTTGGGGAAGAAGTCTGCTGGTGTTATCACTTCATTTTCAAAATATGTTATGATTTTGCGAAAGGATCGGGCCTCCATCCATGACAAATACCCACAACGCCGAAGCAGAGGAGGAGAGTGGTAAACGTGGCCCTCCTATTTTGAAGAATTGCAAAAGATTATAACCTGACTTAGCCTAATGTAGTTTTTTGATGTTGGATGCATGCAGCTTTTACGTGAAGATGGGGTGGCTGATTTCTACAGAATTCAGTACCGTCGCCCTGTGTAAGTTAAAGATATTGCTTTAGTTGGTGCCACTTTATTTTTCCGGGCTTTCTTAAAGGGCCAAAACTATCATTTAGATTTTACGTCCAGACACTGGCAGGGATAATCGGTACCATTGCCAGTACCCCACCGAGCATCTCTCCTCAGTCAGACAACATGCAACATGTTGTCTGGTGGTAGTTTCAGACCCGCAAAGCGATCCCTCTGCACAGCGCGGTGCAACCACAAATAACAAGAGAGGGACAAGTCACATCACAGAAGCATTTGTTTAGAAAGCGGTTCTTAACTTAGTTATGGTGGGGAGAGAAATGAATTTCCATCTATGGTGGCCTTCCCAATGGGGCGTGGCAGGCTCCAAGGCCACACCCAGTTACCGTGTGCATTAGATGGCGGTCTGTGTCTGTGTCCATCACCTACTGTTTCGAGTACGGATCATGTGAGATCCGTACCCTGGAGCTACCATTTTAGCTGCGTTAGGTTTGAAGAAAATTGCCCAAAGGACACACTGCTGGACTGTAATAATTGTATTTATTTGTATTTTCGCAGTGGGTCCTACTTTGGCATAAAAAATCGGCTAATAAGTATCCGAAGATACACGGGGATTGCATGGTCATCGACATTTTGATTCGGAACATCAAGAAACCCCAGTAGTTTCTTAACACGGCCCTAAGCCAAACAATTATTTTGGCCAGACGGTCAGAGAAACGTAGTCAGAGGTAGTCACTCATTTGCTTAAATTTAGGAGGCCTTATCATGAATGGCCAACTATAAAAAACTAACGGCACCGTTAATATAACGGAGCCATAGCGCAAGGAAAGATGTTTTATAATGACAAATTTTGGTTTTATGAGTAGTCCCCCTTGGCTCCTTTAAAGCTATCCTATCGAGCTACCATAGTCAGGTGTAGTGGCTGCATTCCCCGTTCGCTACTGAGAGCATGGACAGCGACCTTAGTGAACATGTGTTGCTGTAAGGGAAGAACAGTGTGTTGCATTTGTTGTTCCTGTATAGTGTAATCTAAGTGAACTGCGGTCCAAAAGACTTTTCTTTTGTGATTTCTATACTCTAATTAAAAAAAGAAAATAACTTGATTGGCCGTAAGCCTTATTATAATTATACACATAATGAAAACATAACGGTCACATCTGACCTTACCGTACCGCATAATTGCTAGCACCGTTCACAATTTCAAAATAATTATGCACAGTAAATATTTATAACGGAGGTCGCGCACGAACTTACGGTACCACAATGTCGGTACTAATATATGAACAATGGTATAACATCATCAAGATATATATTCCTATGTGGTGCACCTATTCGTCATCAGTGCAATACTTTGCTAAACGTCCCAAGTAGTTAATGTAACGCATAACTGCTGTGCGAGTGAACAGGCGGTATAGCCGTTGCTCGGAGATCCACCGCAGTATATTAACTGATGCTGTCCATAAAGATCATTTCTGGTGACTACCAAGTTTCCGCACATAGTGTTTATTCTGCTATAAAGCAATGTCCTTGTCTGGACTGCAATCAAAACATGAACTCGGTGACGCTGGATGCGTCCATTGTTCTCTACCACTGGGTTTTTTTTAGCATAGTACGCCAAGTCTGGCGAGACATTCAAGACGCTTGTTTCTACATACTAATTTTGTTGGTAACGGTAAAAAATCTTACACCGCAAAGAAGGTACCGCTGGTGATGGTGATGGAATGAGAAACGTTATTTTAATTTATATTTTTGCCCCTGTTGATCTACCAGGGGCGTCCAACAGCTTAGCGCGGTGCAGTGCGCGGGTGTCCTAAGAGGGAACCTGACTGCAATAAGCAGTGGTGTAGATTGAAGAATGCTAGTTCTATGCAGTAGGCAGATATGAGATTGCGCCCACTCTAAGCGAAACCGCCTCCCTTTTGCTCGTTCCTGACTTTCAGAACTCCTTTTATACTAAATGGTGAGACAGCGTCAAAGGGCTCAGCCGATTAGAGCGCGTGTTGTGTGTGAGGTATACTAGCCGGCTAGATAGTACCTGGCCTTCACCCAAGCGTCCGTGCGCTATAGCAATGTCTCCGTTTAGTTGGAGCTAACCAAATAGTTCGTTTTAATTTGGTAATATCTTCGTCAGATCTGAAGCGATTAAATTTTTTTTCAGAGTTTTAAATTCCCCCGTCCAATTCTGGTCTTAATACATACCAAAGACAGGGGAAAGCCAAGTATTACGAAATTGCTGTAATACACACACACACACACACGCACGCACGCACGCACGCACGCACGCACGCACGCACGCACGCACGCGCACACGCGCTCACGCGCCCACGCGCACACGCGCACACGCGCACACGCGCACACGCGCACACGCGCACACGCGCAGACGCGCATACGCGCAGACGCGCAGACGCGCAGACGCGCAGACACGCAAACACGCAGACACGCAGACACGCATACACGCAGACACGCAGACACGCAGACACGCAGACACGCACACACACACACACACACACACACACACACACACACACACACACACACACACACACACACACACACACACACACACACACACACACACACATACACACACACATACACACACACATACACACAGACACACAGACACACAGACACACAGACACACACACAGACACACACAGACACACACAGACACACACACACACACGGCCGCGCATGCGCATCGGCGATCTCACGGACTCTTGTGTTCCTCTTTTTCCATTGCTATACACGCGTGCCTTATTCTACCCAGGAGGACGAGCTTTGAGCGTTCCGGGCCGTGCTGTTCTGTACCGAGATGTGCTTGGTCGGTTCGTACCCGACAGGGCGGTCCGTGCTACACAAAGAAACAGCAAACCCGTTAAGAACTAATATGATGGAAGGCTTTATAATAACATGACAGTTTATGTAAAATTGCAAACTTTAAAAGAAAATGCTTCATATTAAACTGTCGGTTTAGGTTATACTTTATTCAACACATAGACTATGTGGGGTATATTGAGATTTATCACATAAACATGGCATTCAGCCCGTTTACCAATTTCCCGATATGGGCACACGTTGTAATATTTAACAATAGGTTTTAATGTTAGATAATGCATAAGAACTATTTTTATTGGTTAGATAACTCGTAATAATCCCACAAGCCCAACGACTCCGCAAATGTGTCCTAGTGACGACAATGGTGAACGGATACTTTCTGTTGTTGATTTAAATTTTGTAATACCTATAAACTACCGAGTTATGAAATGCGTTTGCAAATTTGCATGATAGACTGGTAACTTTCAAAACGTGGATTTAAATTAATTTCAAGTCCTAAATAAGGATTTTTTTTGTAGCATTATGTTTTGTGGCGCATCGGTCAACACGCTTAACACGTGATCCGTCACAGCGACGAAAATAAACAACGCAAGATGGTGCGTTAAAACATGTTTCCGGAATTTACTTTTTTAGAAAATTGGTCATATTATTAGTTTCTATGATAAATAGCATCTCAAACTCGGTTCCGTGTAAGACCACTATTATCAACCTTGTCTATAATTATCACATTTCACTCACTAAAGCGATTGCAATGTGATAATTTTCGACGCGGTTGATACTAGTTATATGGAATGGGACATCTTTCAGGATGCTCCAATACTATTGTACCGTCACACAAAGATACTCAGTCTTTCACACTTTCACACTTTTTCATTTGAGCAAATTTCTATGGCAACCTGCTAGTATTAACCAATCAGTTACCATAGAATGTTGATCACTGAGAAAAGTTCGCAGGGCTAGGAAGTTTGATTAAATCCACCCTATGCGCACTCAAGATGAGAGAGATCTGTTTAGCGCAATATTCTCGGTACCAAGTTTCAAGGAAATGCTACAATTTTGATTTTTAATTACAAGTTTATTCTTTGCTATTTCTGGACGCAACCGAGCACCCTGATTGTGACAATCTGAGGATAGAATCAAGAGGCACTTCGGGACCGTAAGGGAAAGCTAACCGAACTAGGTATATGGACAACCCCCTAGTAGTAAAACTGTCAGCAGAGCAGAAAGTGTTACGGCTGCGCATCTATCAAAGTGGCCAAAGTGAAGACCGCACCAAACTACGCAGGGAGCGCAATAACAGGCCGCACCACATTAGCTAACACTTAGACAATCTTGCTATTCAACAGACTCCCTAGCAGATGAAATCACTGCCACGGATGACTGTCACAAACTGCTTCGCACACCCGAGCCCCGAGAGTTACTGATTACACACCGCCACTCACTGTGCACAACTCTGAAGGACACTATCGGGACTATTCCTGGCAAAAACAAGACAATTCAAGAATGGTTCAAGGAACAGTTCACTGATCAGGACGATGAGCCCTTGCATACGTTCTCAGCAGACCTCAGGCCATTACTAACACCAATTAAAATAGCGAGAAGGTTGAGAAGGCTCTTAGAGCCCTGAAAAATGGACGTGCACGTGGACCTAATGGCATGGGCAATGAATTATTCAATATGCAAATGACATTATCTCAAACCCGATCACGCACCTAATCAATTCATCCTTTATGCACCACCTTCCAACCGACGCTGTAGGCCAAGGCACCCATATCGCGCTAGCCAAGCTCAAGAACCCACCTGATCAACAGCCAATCTGCGGCCCATTATGCTCCCAAACAGCATACGGAAAATCCTAGCCAATGTTACTCCATGCCACACCCAATACAATGCCGATGGCTTTGGTTTCAAACGTGGACGCAGCTGCGAAGACATTGCATGGGCTCAATGCATGCTTGTGTCGGTAGTCATGCCCAAACACTGGGATCTCCACAAAATGGGCATCAACATGTTACGAAGCTTCGGCACATTTAAACGCTCAAAGATCATAGATGTACTACGCCAGGCCAGTTGCAATGAAGCTGACCTACGACGAGTGAGACTACTGCTTGCAGACACTAAGCTGAGAGTATGAGTCAAGTCCGCGAAGTATGTAGAGTTTGAGACACCAATCGGCTCCGCACAGGAAGATGATTATCTTTTGTGCTTTTCACATGTTACCTTGCTGCTGCATTTAAATCCGTACGGGAATGTTCCACAAGACCAACCTTCAACCCCGCCCCCCACAAAAAAACACACACACCCACACCCACACCCACCCCACCCCAGTGTCAACACTGTGTATGCCGATAGAGATGGAATATGCTGACGATGTGGACTTCATAGACGAGGAAACGAAACCACTTGACGAACTTCTCCTAATAGCTGCAAGCAAACTAAAAATTGACAATATCTTTATGAATGTATCCAAAACAGAGTTCCCTCACATATATCCACCTAAAAGAATGAAACTAAAGAAAAATCTCCATTCACTTCGTGGCGGCGTACCATGGAGGAAAAGTAAAATCCTGCGCTCACTGCTTTGCAGTACTGTTGACATTGCTGCACGCTGCGTCATGGGAACACAGCTTTCCAGTCCTTCTGGAAGCTATGGATTCGTAGGTCAAAGATTCCCTTGATAAAAAAGACTACGTTTTTAGAATGCAGCCTGCGTATCCTTGATGATGTATAACTGCAACAGCTGGGCGGCTCCAACGGCAGCTCGAGACACACTCCATGCCTGCGACCGCAAACACCTACGCACCACTGGACACTGATGGTCAGACAGCATAATTGTGCAATACGTCCCCGCTGTCTGTAAAAGTCGCCCAGCAAAGATGGCCCATGTTTGACCATGTGCTAAGGATGCGAGAAGAGACACCAGCAATGAGACAGCAAATACAAAGCCGTGAGAGGACGTCATTCATAAATCTGCTAAGCGTGCTACGAGGTGACCTCAAGAAAGCAGGAGTCAGTACATTCAAATCAAGAATGGCTCTGAGGAAGCTAAGTAGTTCGGCTGCGGACAAGGCACAGTGGGCAAAAGCGAAGAAGAACTGATTGCAACTGTAGGATGTTTCTACTAATACAGCCGTAGAGTACAAGAGAAATATTGAGCCCAAGTATATAGAAAGACCTTCCAAATGTCCGCTAGTTGCCACAACGGCCACTCCCACGCACGCACGCACTCACGCACATCCAAGCGTGTGCTGCGTGCCATTTCGTGGCGAGAATAATAATTTAAAAGAAATTAATCGTCTAGTGTATTGAAACGACGACACGGCCGTTATTGCCCAGACGACGCCGACGACGATATGGTCATGACAGCGACATTGATGCTGGTGTTTTGTTGCTGCTGCTACCGCCGCCGCCGCCGCCGCCGCGGCCGCCGCCGCCGCCGCCGCCGACGACGACGACGACGACGACCACGACGGCCACGTCGACCACGACGACGACGACGACGAAGACGACGACGACGATGATGATGATGGTGGCGATGATGATGATGATGATGATTAGGGTGATGATGCTAACGAGGAGGAGGAGGAGGAGGAGGAAGAGGAGGAGGAGGAGAACAATGATTAGTAGGGGAGTGTATGATGAGTATGAGGTTATAGGGATGACCGAGCGGATAATAAAATTGATGCTATTGGTGGCGATGATGAACGCCATATTTTACTCCAATAAGATTACCGATGCGGTATATGATTCCTAATACCTCCGGGATAAGGAGAAGACCGAAGCCGATGACAGAGGCTATCCACACCTTGGACAATGAATGTTATGAGCACATAGTGACGTACTGAAAATAAATGCATAAATAAATAAATAAATAAATAAATAAATAAATAAATAAATAAATAAATAAATAAATAATAAATAAATAAATAAATAAATAAATGAATGAATGAATGAATGAATGAATGAATGAATGAATGAATGAATGAATGAATGAATGAATGAATGAATAAATAAATAAATAAATAAATAAATAAATAAATAAATAAATAAATAAATAAATAAATAAATAAATAAATAAATAAATAAATAAATAAATAAATACTAGAACAATGACGACGACGACGACGACGGACGACGATGATGATGCCTACAAAGAATAATTAATTAAGATTTGACTTACCCCGTACTGCTGTGGAGTTAACTCTAGCTTTCGCATCACAAATCCATATCTTCCCGACAGAGACGGACGCGGATGGGTTGAACACCCCGTAGTCATGGCCCCATAGGGTGAACTGGGAGGGCTCCTCAACAGGTTTCCAAAAAATTGAAAACGATGTAAGGAATGGTCTGTTGAATATTTTTGAATAAAATTGGATTGGATGATTGCAGCCCAATTATGTGCAAACTGTTCTACAGTACATTTTTTCGTTTTGTAAACATGTTAAGTTATTTCTAAGCTGATGTTACTGTATTTTCTCAAATAGTAAACGGAAACGGCCTAGAACCTTTTATCAGAGAGGGGAGAAAATCCTCGCTTGAAAACTTGAAGCCTACCGCTAGGATCTTTTCACCGGTTTTAAAGTGCTCCAGAAAGTTTTCGGAAAAATCACGATGTCTGCCAAAGAAATCGCCCAATCAAAATTCGTAAGAGAAGTCCCAGACTCTATTACGATAATATCATTCCATATAAATCTGGTTAATATCTGGCAGCGTTTTAGTAGGAGACCCGTTTTAAAAAGCAAACGTAGACGGACGAACTACTGACAGATGGATGACGGACGGTCTGGCCATGTGAGCTAGACGTGGCAAAATTTAAAGATCCTTTTATTCTGATGGAGTCTGGATGCAACGTTAGTATTGAGCCGATGCTTCGTTGCTCAGTTAACTGTCCACTGAAAAACAGTCAAATTCTCCTAATTCGTGGTACAAAATACAATGTCAAAATCACGTCAAGTATGGAAAAGCTTTGAATCAAAATCCTTTTCCTTATGATGGTGACGAGATAAAATGAGGGTAAAGAACAAATCTGTAAAGTTGCCTTGAGTTTCGATAAGCCCTTTATGAAATAAACGCCAATTGAAACATATTAAGATTCTTCTAATTTTTGGTGCACTATAAACTAAGTCTAAGTTACAGAAATGTATGGGCACGATTTGAAAGAACAGATCTGAAGAGGGATACTGAGATCCGATAAGCCCTTGATGAATTAAAGATCAATTGACAGATTTTAATATTCTTCTAATTCTTGGTGCAAAGTAAACTAAGTCCACACCACATAAAACTATGGTCAAGGATCGAAAATCAACTTCATTATAATGGAGACAGGATGCAATGATGATATAAACGGAATCTGCAAAGCTTTATCAGATAATCCCTTCATAAATTAAATGGCTAGTCCAGACCAATTTAATATTTTGTCTCACGAAAATTCCCACCCTAAAACACAAGCTGGGAGATGGGGGTGGGGGTGGGGGCGGGGCGGGGGTGAGGGGGGGGGGGGGGGGGTGAGGGGGGGAAGACTGATAAATAATGCATAATTTCAGCTCAGAAGTTTTAACGTATTGCAGTATTCATCTTGTTAATTGTCAATATTGATCAAGAAAACCCAAAACGTTTTCTCAGTGAGTGCCCATTTAGCCTACTGGACAAGAGAAGGCTTTTTTTTTCAACATTAACGAGCCAGTCATTCAACTAGTACAGTTTTCAAAAATAGTCTTCTCTTGGCCAGCCAATGGACCTTTCTTATGATCACTACAAAGCCATTTTGAGCGGCTTGACCATTACATGTTTAACACAGCTATGGTGGACAAAGAGTTACAGAACGTTCTGAGAAATTCCGAGTGATACCAATGTGGCTGCGAGCAATTGCTAGATCGAAAGAATGTTGAAAAATATGCCTTAAAATTACAGCATTATATTTTTTCGACATGGAAAAATTAATTTAGGAGTGTAAAACAATAAAAAAGCTAAACATTAATATTTTAGTAATTCTTGGTCCAAACCATGTACACGTATAGGAAAAAATCATCATCGGCACCAATAACGCCAAGGTTATTAACGCGGACAGATGCAATGGCGTAGGCCTGTGGACTATTCCGTTGAATATTTTGGAACGAATCCTCAATGTTGCTAGTCAAATTATTTTCAAAATATTCACCAGTTTTGTGGTATAGTTGTTCTGAAATTGCGATACGGAAACTCTTAGGGTATTTCCGAAAAAAATGCTATTGTCGACAAAAAAAATCAGAAAAATTACTTGTTGTACGCTAAAAAATTTCGGGAACGCTAAAACATAAATTGAAATAAAACAAATTAACACCTTGCAGTCAAATTAGTCTCAAATTATTCCTAGTATTATTGATTAATTTAGTAGACATCACATTTTACATAACATCTTCTAACCTTATCGGATCCTTCATATCAAAAATCCGATAAATTAAGTCCAAACTCGGAGAGTGATGTTCATTTCTATTTCTGAAAACTTCAATTAGTGATAAAGGCTTTTAAAAATAGCAGTTTATTCACGAAGAATGCATACAAAATAATTAAAAGTGTTTTCTGTCATATAATCTGCTTGAAGAATTAAAGTAGATCCGAATACAATCACTAATATTAAACACACGATTAACGGGCGAACAGTTATCATGTTAGATGAAATCCGACATGATTAAACGTGATTCATTATGACGTCATTATCACCCAGTTGCTCTCATAAACTGATGACGATAACATGCCGTCACATAGTTACAACACAGAAAATGGTCACGTAAACATTGCGTCATAACTGCTATTATCAGAAAGTAATGACGCAACGCGCACATAAATGCGATGGTTGCTCTCAGAAACTGTTGATGCTAACATGAAGTCACATAGCTACGCGCATACAATGGAGACGTAGACATGACGTCATACTCGCTATCTCGTATAAATAAACAGATTCAGAGTATTTATTGGCGCAAAATCTATATACAAATAGATATAGCCATACATAGATAGTACATACGATATACAGTTGACAATAAGTAAAATATACATGATATATACAATACGTACACGCACACTCCCACGCACACGCCCGCGCACATGCACACAGATGAGATCCCCGAATTAAGGCTGACGACGACTCTGTTATCAACTTAAGTGGTTATATTAATATACGAGCAAAAACTACATATCATTCATAGGCAGCGTACATTTTAAGTTAATGTTCTACTAGGTACTGTGCATAAGTTACAGTGGAAACTTCGATGACTGTTGCCTGACACCTCCGCCAGGATCACTGAATAAAGAAGCAGCATCACCACTCGCCATATCTCAATATCCCATGACAGTGTAATCACCATGAGATTTTATCACACTGAACGATGTCACCTCTTCACACACCCGTCATAGAAAAGGATACATGTAATGCAACTACAGCAAAATTTGTTGCCGAATTCAATAAAAAGATTGGTAAATGGGTGAAAAGGAAGTTGAGTAAGAAAAACAAATCAAATTAAAATATGGCAGTTTTAAATGTATGTTTTAAAATATTTTTAATGTTAGTTTGCACATTAAATTGCAGAGGTTTAAATGACGAAATAAAAGAACATGTACTATTAGATGAATTAAAGGCAAGAAATGTTGACATTATTATGATGCAGGAGACACAACTACAAGATATAGAGGTTATTGAAAGGTTCACGTGTTTGACGAATTGAGAACTCTATTACTCTGTTGCCAATGAACCGAATGCAGATGTTGCAATTTTGTTTTTCCCAAAATGCCTCAGCTGGATAAATATCATTTCTTCTTCATCTGATAACAATGGGCGGTGCGTTAAAGTTGTAATCGACATAGAAGGGTCAAATTACACTTTAGTTTCAGTCTATGCACCGGCGTTCCATTCTGAAAGACGTACATTCTTGTCCAGTATATCACCCATTCTTAATAATAATGCTGACAATATTATCCTGAGTGGTGTTTTTAACTGTGTTATGGATGGGATGCGAGACAGAAGTTCACTTTCTAGCTATGGTGACACATCGCATGGCAGACTTTAAGCTATATGTGATGCAGAACATGTACTGGATAGTTATCGAATATTAAATCCAGAGGGTCGTGATTTCACATGGCATTTAAATAACGGCCAACTCGCCTCTAGAATAGATCGAATTTATATTCAAAGAACATTGAAAGGAAATCTTGTAACTGCTGGTATGTATCCCATTGCGTTCTCTGACCATGACATGTTTTACATCACGCTGGATAAATCCGACTGGGTTAAACGCGGCCCTGGCTTTTGGAAAATTAATAATTCGCTGCTAAATGAATCTAAATATCAAACTTGTGTTAAAGTTTTTGGCAACATAAGCTTCGAAACAAAAATTCCCATGACAATTTAATAACATTGTGGGAAGATGTAAAAGTTTGATTTGAGCACATTTCAAAACAATATGCCATTGGGAAAGCGCGAATGATGCGCAAGGAGAAGAAAGCAATTGAGCGTTCTCTGTTTCTCCTAAGTAGGAAGGTTGTGAATGGTGATAGTCAGCATAGTGAATGGCTAAGCGATATAAATCAAAGCTTACGCAAATAGATAGATATAGGGTTGAAGGTGCAATAACTAGGAGCAGAACACAAATGTATATCGAAGGAGAGAAACCAACGAAATACTTTTATGGGCTCGAAAAATCTAGAGGAGTTGAGAAATTAATTAGGAGTTTAAATAACAACGACAACAACAACAACAACAACAACAACAACAACAACAACAACAACAACCAAAATTGCTCTACCCGAAAGGAAATTATGGAAACGGTAGAAACATTTTATCAGATGTTATATAAATCTGATAATAGTAATGATATAAAGTCATCTGAGATGAAAGCCAATGTAAAAAATGCATTCTCAAAATCGAGCACGAAATTCTGTGAGCCCCCATTAACACTAGCTGATCTGACCACCTCTCTAAAACATATGAAGGGCGGCAAAGCTCCAGGAGGTGATGGACTTAGCATGGAATTCTATCAGACATTTTGGCATCTCATTGGGCCAGAGTGTATTCAAGTAATAAGTTAAATTTTCTCACATGGTAGACTCCCTTCTACCATGTCGCAAGCATATGTTCAACTTATATTCAAGAAAGGAAATCGACAGAGCCTAGAAAATTACAGACCCATCTCACTCCTCTGTGTCGATTATAAGATTATTTCTAAAGTGCTTACTAAAAAAGTTGCTAGTGTTCTGGATGAAGTTATCAAACTTGCTCTATTCCAGGCCACTCTATCTTGACCAATACACTTTTAATTAGAGACATTATACAATTGGTTGAGAAAGGTAATGCCCCAGGAGCCATTATAGGTTTAGACATCGAAAAGGCGTTTGATCGATTAGAATGGGAGTTTATGTTTAAATCACTCAGTCACATTGGTTTGGGACCAAATTTCATAAAATGGATCCGAATTCTCTATGGCAATATTAGCAGCAAATACCTAGTAAACAATTTTAAAAGTCAGCCCATTATTTTAGAGCGTGGTGTGCGTCAAGGGTGTTCATTGTCTCCCGTGTTATTCGTCATAGCAATGGAGGCATTAGGAGCAACCCTCAGGGACGACCCACTTTTCAGGGTATAGATATTCATGGTGTAAATCGGCCCATAAAGGTGTCTCAATATTCCGATGACACAACTGTCTTTGCAGGAACCAATGCTGTTTTTAAAAGGCTTGACACGATTGTATTGGATTTTCACATGGCCTCTGGCCTGAAGATAAACAAAGCCAAATCAGTTGGATTATTTTTGGGTCAGTGGAAGAGTGGGTGTGATAAGCCACTTGACATCCGATGGACAAATGAATTAATTAAGATTATAGGTATTCACTTCAGTAGAGAATGTGAAGGGAACCTTAATTGGGAAGAGAGAACAGCTAAAATGAAGAAAACCTGTAATGCGTGGAAGCATCGGCATTTAACTATTTTCGGCAGAACCTTGGTTATAAATACCTTAATACTTTCAAAGTTATGGTATACAGCCTCTGTTATATATATCTATATGCCCAAACATGTCGAATGTGAAATAAATAGAATGGTCCGAGCATTTTTATGGGAAGGTAAGGCATGTCTTGCATCACAGGATGTGTGCATGCATGATTTAATTCATGGCGGGCTTAATCTTGTAGATGTTAGAATGAAGAGCATGTCATTGCATTTCAAATTTCTAAATGCATCACTTCATTCTCATATTCAGTGGGCAAATGTATCAAGGTCGTAAATAGAAAGCTTCATAAAGCCTTTCTCAACCAAAAGCTTTTTTTGTGCCAAAAATCCGCCCCCGAATTATACGCGAGTTCCTCCGCATTTTCTCGAGCTAAAAACTGGTTTTGATGCGTTTATTAAGGTTGACGATGTACCACTATACTTTGGAATTGTTTTACAACTGGAGCTATGGGGCAATAATCACATCACTCATCAAGGCAAAGCTATGTACTATCCATCAATGGCAGGGAAAGGCATTAAATATGTATGTGACATTGTTGACCCTATTCGGAGGGAATGGAAATCATTGGCTGAGATTTGCTATGTTACTTCCACCAATAGATGCTACCCGTCTGTTAGCTCGCATACAAGACGCTATACCGAAGGCTTGGTTCTCTCTATACAGTGCCGATCTTACTGATGAAGAAACTGAACTAAAATTCATCAATAATGATACGGAATTTTCCTGCAGAATGGCAGTAAGCAGCTGGTATAAGCTCCTTAGGGAACTACATGCTATACCTCCAAGAGAAAATTTATGCATGGGAGCAGCATGGTTATAATATTCCGAACTGGGAGATAATATGGAAAAACATGCATTTACCGAATATTCCCAATCAGGCAAGAGATATAGTTTGGAGACCAATACACAGAAAACTTTGGGTTAAACATCTTATGACAAAAACAAAACTGTGTGCTGAAGATGATAATAAGTGCGTTTTCTGTGTAAGCTCTGAGGAAACATTGGTACATCTATTCGTTGAATGCCATGATGTAGTTCAGTTCTGGGTATATGTAAGTATGATTTTATCAGATCTCAGTGTTCCTACATCGGACATAACACCAGACAATATTTTATTTCATGACCTCGCAAATGAATAATAAAGTTATTGTGTTAGTCTGCTTAAGCATTGGAATGTGGAGCATTTGGAAACATCGCTGCTCCGTAGTGCATGATGCAAATGCTACTCTCATACACGATCATTTAAAATGTTTAAATGGGATATTTTATGCGTTATTGTCACATTCTGTTAGAGGCGAATCGAATGCCATAAGTATATTAAAAAACAAAATCGAAAAACGTTTAAAAGAATATGGTGCAGAGGTAGATTAATATCATTTGAAAATGACAATCTGTCCATCAAAACCCCGCCGTGATTATTCAACCTTTCATTTAATGTGACGAGTACGTAAATATTGTACCACTTATATTACATCCTGGTCAATTTGTGCATAATTTAATGTTGATTTTGGAAGTATATTTTTAAGAATACATTTTTAATGTAGATTTACCATTTGGTAGGAAATCGTTTGAATGGAGGCTGTTGCAGCCTGATGTTACTGCCGCTTCCAGTCATTCGGTTTCAAAATTATCAGTCGTCTTTTATTTGTTTTGGACAGAGCAAAATGCACTGTAAAATTCTGGCCTAAAATCATCCTGTTTATGAATTACAAACGATCCAGTATTATATTTTGGAACCGCCTTATCATTGTAGCTAAGATCGTTATAAAATAGCAGCGAGTTTTGTCATTGTTTAACAAATGTACAATCCCGGATAATTTTAGAATCTCTCTCAAAAAGTAAAGAGAAATATTTAAATGCCGCAGAGATACTACTATTGCGCGCCGCGCTGCTGGCAAAGTGTTTGCGTTTAAATGCTCGCGCTTTGTTGGCTATGTAAAAGATTACCCGGGCCTATTCAGAATAGAGCATACTAGATGTTTAATTTGATACAAATAATGAACGTATAGCGTTTATTTTATTAGTATATACTTACTTTGACAGAACAGATATTTCAAAAATACGATTAGGACGAAAAGACTGATAAATATGTGATTAGATTTTTAATGTTAATTAACATTTAATACTTTGAACCCAGACTTCCACAAATCTCACGTTCTGGACAATCGTACGTGCAAGCTGTTGGATGTTTTGAAACTGTTTGGACTGGAACATGTTGCTGCCATATACCGGAACGGCTCCCAGTTAGATGTGTCTCAAAATATTCAACAGAACGTTTTTGTCCCTTGGAGTTCAAAGTGGTAAATATGTATATTTATTGAGCAGCAATTGTGAAGTATTTTATTATACTGAAAGACAGATGAATTTTTTAAAGGTTTTTTCCTTTTCACTTGCCGTTTATTTACTGTTTGTGTGCTGTATGATTTGCACGTCAGTCTTTTATATATTTTTTAATATGAAAGGTTTTCCGCACGATCCATTGATCGTGTTATCAATAAATAAAACAAGGTGGTGGTACTGGTAGTGGTAGTGGTAGTATTCGTATTCGTAGTAGTAGTAGTAGTGGTAGTAGTAGTAGTAGTAGTAGTAGTAGTAGTAGTAGTAGTAGTAGTAGTAGTAGTAGTAGTAGTAGTAGTAGTAGTAGTCAATATTGTCAACGCACTGGCTCAGAATCTTCAATAATTGACAAAATTCAAAAGTTTAAGATATTTTGGTAGTCGTAGTAGTAGTAGTAGTAGTAGTAGTAGTAGTAGTAGTAGTAGTAGTAGTAGTAGTTGTAGTGGTAGTAGTAGTAGTAGTAGTAGTAGTAGTAGTAGTAGTAGTAGTAGTAGTAGTAGTAGTAGTAGTAGTAGTCAATATTGTCAACGCACTTGCTCAGAATCTTCAATAATCGAAAAAATTCAAAAGTTTAAGATATTTTGGTTTATCTTATTGCCTGAGATTTGTCATTTTGTTTGAGGAAAGCCATATGGCATTAATGTTAACCCTTTACTGGTTAAGTTTGTTCAGTGAAATCCAAATATGCGCTTACTTATTTAATGTACATTTGCAGGCACAGACGAGGTCATTCCCGAGAATATTTACAGCGGTAAATTTTCAAAAATACTCCAATCCCTGCCAGCAAATGGACAATATCACTAAATTGACCGTTTTTGGCTGACCATCATGCAAGGGTTAATGTTGAATGATTGAGATGGATATTCTAGATAGCTATTTGAGTTTTGCTTTTACCAAGATGTCACATAGATTCGGATTTTTCTTAAACGCAATTACTGGACGCTTGTTAAAGGGTTGTTTCAGTTTCTCCTGTAGGTTTTGATATTCATCTTTCAAGATTTTGGAAATTTCAACGTTTTTCCGATTATAGGTCAGAATGAATGGAATTTTGTCACGTGGATCAGATAAGCCTGGGTCCGAGTTTATTCCCCTTGGCCACTGTGTTTCGAGTTCTTTAATCCAAAACGATTCTCGAAGTTTTCTTTGTTTATCAGTTTCTTCTGCCGTTTCTGAAAGGGGTGGCTGTTCAATCGGCATAATTTCAAAGTCACGAAGGACTAAATGGTCAGGAAGATTAAAATGTTCGGAAACATGTGTGTCTTCCTCTAGCCTAATATCTGAGAGGTGTCGAGTTGCCCGCCATCTTAATGGACATTTGGTTTCGCCGACATACTGTTTTTGGCACAATTTTCATGAAATTAGATAAATAACATTTTCAGAGTCACAATCTAGATTAGACTGAAGTTGGAACTTGCTTTTGTTCTGAAAGCTCTTGAAAGTATTCTGGTTTGGGAGAAATTCATCTAACTTGCACCTTTACTTTCCGCATTTGCGAGATTCGCCTACACCTATAATCGGACGATTGTGAGAAATTTTGGTATGCCGACGATTTGAGGCATTATCTGGAATGGTTTCCAAGCCGTCCAATGTTTCAGATTTGATTTTGCGCAAGAATCGTGAGGAGTAACCTCGTGGTTTGAGGGCTTTGAATAGGGTAGAGCACGCTTCTCCAAAGTTTTTCCTATCACTCGAATTCCTGTGAAAACGGATTATTTGTGATTTTACTATTGCTTTGAAAGTATGCGGTGGATGGAAAGATTTGTTGTGCAATAGCTGATGCGAATCGGTTGGTTTGAAGTACACTTTGTAGTCTAAGTAGCCAGTTGTTTCATACTTTAGACCTTTATATACAGTTACATCCAGGAAATCTACAGTCATCTCGTTAATGGTTGCTTTTAATTTGATATTCGGATCGTGATTGTTCAGAATTTCGAAAAATTCATCAAACTCTGCCTTTGTGTGTTGCCAAATCATGAAAATGTTATCAAAGTACCTGCGATAAATGAGGGGCTGTTTTGGACACTTTTCTAATGCTTCCTCCTCCCACTCTGCTACGTAAATATTGGCAAAACATGGACTAAAGCGCTTGCCCATCGCGCAGCCGCAAATTCGTTGGTAAATTTCGCCATCGAATTCAAAATCATTGCCTTTCAGACTCAGCTCTAATAGAGCTATTACTTCTCTGTCTGGCCTGTAGGTGTCTGGGTAGTTCACGAATGCTTCACGGATAGAATGTATAGCCTTCTCGATGTCAATGTTTGTATACATAGCATCGATGTCAAGCGTGACCAGGAATGAATTTGGAGGTATCCAGGTCTCAGAGACCTGGGATAAGAAGTCTTCTGTGTTTTTCAAGTAGCTAGGGTGGCTATTTGCTATTGGCTGTAGATGGTAATCGATGTATTTACTGATTCTGGAGGATTCTGAGCCACAATCAGAGATTATAGGTCGCCCGGGCGGTGACATTGGGCCTAACCACGAATCTATGGGTTTATGAATTTCTGGCAAAAGATAGAAGGTCCGTGGTTTTGACTCAAGCTTAGCAAAGAGATACTTATGTTGCTTTTCGGTGATCTTCTTGCTATCGAGCAATTTTTTAAGAATCTCATTAAATTTGCTGCAATTATTTTGCCAAAGTGGTTTGCTTAGTTTCTGGTAATGCTTTGCGTTACTAAGTTGTCGTTGTGCTTCACGTGTATAGTTATCTTTAAGCATTATTACAGTCACCGACCCTTTATCTGCAGGTTTGATGACAATTTTGCTGTTTTTAGACAATTCAATTAAGGCCTGGCATTCCTCATGGGGTAAATTTGGTTGATCATTAGGGAATGCAGAATTTGTAACACGTTCTGAAAAGAGTTCTATGCTTTCACCGATCGCTGGGTCCAGGAGTTTTACGTTTGGTGCCCAGCCAGTTTTTCAATGAATGAAGTAGTAGTAGTAGTAGTAGTAGTAGTAGTAGTAGTAGTAGTAGTAGAAGTAGTAGTAGTAGTAGTAGTAGTAGTAGTAGTAGAAGTAGTAGTAGTAGTAGTAGTAGTAGCAGTAGTAGTAGTAGTAGTCAATATTATCAACGCACTGGCTCAGAATCTTCAATAATTAATATTCAGCAGCAGCAGCAGCAGCAGCAGTAGTAGTAGTAGTAGTAGTAGTAGTAGTAGTAGTAGTAGTAGTAGTAGTAGTAGTAGTAGTAGTAGTAGTAGTAGTAGTAGTAGTAGTAGTAGTAGTAGTAGTAGCAATAGTCTAGCAGTAGTAGTAGTAGTAGTAGTAGTAGTAGTAGTAGTAGTAGTAGTAGTAGTAGTAGTAGTAGTAGTAGTAGTAGTAGTAGTAGTAGTAGTAGTAGTAGTAGTAGTAGTAGTAGTAGTAGTAGTAGTAGTAGTAGTAGTAGTCGAAGTGAACGCACGCGTTTATTTAGCTCTGCAATTGCTGCCCGAATTTGCTAGTTTCTAGCGCGATTTTGCAGATAAATTTTATACATATATTTCGTATTAGTATTTCCTTTCAAACTTTATGTTTAATTTGTAAATTCTTGTCTTGGTTGGAGCGCATTTTGTGTCCGTTTTCTAAACGCATTCCTCTTAGATGGCGGTTTCCGCCTTTTAATAGGGCTCCTCTTACTGTGGTGAATGCAATACATTTCTCCCCGTGCCAGTCTGCTATTTCTATAGTTCGTAGGCTAGCGCATTATATTTGGCAAGATCGCTTGAGTGAGTGGATTTAATTCCTTTGTCATTTGTAAGCGCAAGCCTGCCTAGTTCTTTAATTATATAAATCCTTATAGTCAGTTGGCTGTTCCCGGTCAACTCGAACAGACTAACAAATATATGACTGTACCATCTATTCATATATTTGTTAGTATACTTTAATCGGCTAGGAGTTAGTGAACCACTTAGAAAGTGGTTCAAACTAACAAATATACGACTGTACTCTCTATTCGTATATTTGTTGGTAGACGTCAGGGTTTCAAAAGGAGACACTATTTATTTAGTGTTTAGCTCTTTCCCTGACGTCCTGGTGTTATATACGTATATATTTATGTTATATATTGTAGTAGTATGGGGTTCCTCCTTTTATAAACCACCACGGCAACCTATAAGCGTACGTTAAACTTTAAAATAACAACTAAAGGGTGGGGTGTCACGGCTATCGACGTGTATCATGGGTTAAAGGACGTCGTTGGTGCGGGACCTGCTACTTCTGCAGGGGCTTATCAATGTTACTAAAACTGTATGGAATGTAACAGTGTCAAATGAGGTGGTCAAGGAAAAGCTTCTGGAAGATGTTCTTATTGTAAAAGGTGAAGTATGTAACGTAGAGGAAATCTAGTCAGATAGGTTGCTAGTGAAGATGAAAGTTCCACTAGAAATTCCAGATGACAGAATCATGAGTGAACTCAAGAAGTATGGCAAAGTGCAAAAGATTGAACGGGAAACGTATCCCTTTGACAGAACGCTAGTAAACGGTGTAAGACGTATCTGGTTTGATAAAGTGGATAGCCCTTTACCAAGCAGATTGACGCTTGATGGCAGCTTTGTCCTGCCCTTATGGTATAGAGGGCAAATTAAAGAATGCCGGATCTGCCTAAGTACTGACCATTTGGCAACAGATTGTCCCAATCGAAACAAATGTTTGCTCGGTGGTTCAGTTGACCATTTTAAACACCGCTGTCCAAAAAATCAAAACAAGCCCTCAGTATCAGGAGATAATCGCCCATTAAAGGATGCAACTGAGTCAAATGCTTCTGAAGCAACCGCTACGGAAGCTGTTGTTTTGGTTCATGCCACTGTAAATGACACAAACAAATCATCAAATCCTGTTAAAGTAACTACAGTTGATGGAATTCATGTATTAGAGGAGGGTATAACCTTAAGTCAAGAAAATAATCAAAATGCAGTGGAGCCAAACGTTGCTGTAAAAGACATGCAGGAAAATGATGATATTACAGAAGAGCCAGTTTACAATTCCTTAGAAGACGAATTAAAATTAGGACAGGATAAGTTTAGGACTCAGAAGACAGAAAGTTCAGTCAATTTTCCGCTAAGGCCACTTGATTTAAGTCAGCTAAAAGATATGGTAAATGACGCTCCTGCCAAATGTTACTTAAGTAGCAATAAGCGTCATAAAGAAGACAATAGCTCAGAATCTGAGATTGAAGTAAATGATATGGATGATGATACAATGTCAGTTGCAGAATCAGATTTGTCCATTCAAACACAGAGTTCACAGAGGAAAGATGAAATGGTAATGTACCGATCAGAAGGGGGTGAAGTGTTAGTGCCATCTGTAACGGCGAGAGGCATGAAATATCGTATACTGGGCCATGATTCTGATATTTCCAAATATGAATATTTGTCTGTGGTAGAACTAGGAAATATTGAATTCGCAGGAAAATTAGGTAAATGGTCTAAGAAACGAGCTAAAAAACAAATCTAGTTAATCTAATGATGGCGGTTGTAAACATCATTTTACAAATCATGATTATCCGCACCATCACTTGCAGAGGATTAAATACCGAATTCAAGCAGCCCCACTTGCTTGAAGAATTAGCAAATGAGAGAGTTGATATTGCCTTTCTACAAGAGACCAAAATTTAAAAAAATGAAGTTTATGAATCTCTCAAAGATGTTTCAAAAGGGCAGATTTTTTTTTTCTTTATCACAAGATAATAGTGCGGGAGTGGCCATTCTAATCCTGCCCCGCTGTCTCAACTATGTTGACGTTATATCGTCGTCATTAGATACAAATGGACGATGGATTTGTGTATCAATTGATGTACTAAACACAAGTTTAAATTTAATGTGCGTTTATGCACCTACCTCTCATCAATTGCACCGTGAATTTCTAAATGATGTTTCCACAATAATTCAAGACAGAACGCCTGAAAACCTAATTATGGGCGGTGACTTTAATTGCATATTAGACGAGACTAAAGACAAAAACCTAGGTCTAATTTTAATGGCACATCGCATACTATTTTGAAACACATTTGTGAAAAGAAAAGCTTGTTAGACACTTATCGGATTGAAAATCCAGAAGTCCAGGATTTTACTTGGTTTTCAACCGATGGAAGGTTAGCTTCAAGGTTAGACAGGATCTATGTAGAACGTTCATTGGAAGGTTACATGTGTAAAACTAACATAAAACCAGTAACTTTCTCTGATCACAATATGTTTTCCATCACATTAGACAATGCTGACTCGGTCAAACGAGG
Source organism: Chaetoderma sp. LZ-2023a (assembly GCA_034401795.1). NCBI lineage: Eukaryota > Metazoa > Mollusca > Caudofoveata > Chaetodermatida > Chaetodermatidae > Chaetoderma > Chaetoderma sp. LZ-2023a. The sequence continues at coordinate 131,014,445 of CM067360.1, forward strand.
AGATGGATTTTGGAAACTTAATGTAGCATTGCTACGAGATAGTTGCTATCGCAAATGTGTGGAAAGTTGTTGGAGGCATTGGGATGAAAGAAGAGGTTCGTATGAATGTATAAAAGACTGGTGGGAAGATGCTAAATCAGACATGAAATATATTTCAAGGCAGTATTCCATTAGGAAAGCACGTGAAATACGAAAGCGTAAAAAGGCGCTTCAGCGGTCGTTGTGTAAAATTAATAAGAAAATTAATGATGGGGAATATAATTATTACGAACTATTCGTTAAATTAAAAGGTAGAATAAATGAAATAGAGCAATATCAGTTTGATGGCGCCAAAATAAGGTCAAGAGCACAAATGCACACCGAGGACGAAAAGCATATACGTTACTTTTGTAACTTGGAAAAAGCAAGAGGTATAGAGAAATTAATGCGCTCACTGAATGATGGTGATGCTGAAATGATGGAGTATCAGTGTGCTCAAATGCAGAAATGATTGAAACAGTATCCGAATTTTACAAATCATTGTATAAATCTGAGGGAAGCGAGGAAACTGCAACTAGAGATGTTTTAGCTAATATAACGAAAAGACTTCCAGATTCATGTCGCGAAAGCTGTGACCAATCAATAACAATTGATGATTTGACAAAATCCCTCAAAGGTATGAAGTTAGAAGGTCTCCTGGATGTGACGGACTTCCAGTTGAATTTTATCAAACATTCTGGCACATATTTGGGCCAGTATTAGAAGAAATAGCAACCAGCATTTTTAAGCAAGGGCATCTCGCTACATCGATGGCCCAAGCATATGTTCGGCTTATATACAAGAGGGGTGACAGAAATAAAATACAGAATTATAGACCAATCTCTCTACTCTGCGTAGAGCATAAGATTATTACTCGGGCACTAACATTAACACTTGGCGCAGTCCTAGGCGAAGTCATTCATGATGATTAAACCTGCTCTGTGCCAGGAAGATCAATATTAAACAACACTTTGCTTATACGGGACCTTATTCAATTGGTTGAAAAGGATTGTATCCCAGCAGCAATAATAGCACTTGATAACGAGAAGGCGTTTGACAGACTAGAATGGGATTTCTTGTTTAAGTCTTTAGACCATATTGGCTTTGGTTCAAGATTTATTAAATGGGTCAATATTTTATATAATGATATAACAAGTTGCTATTTAGTTAACAAGCAGCTATCCAAACCTGTATTGTTGGAACAAGGTGTCAGACAGGGTTTCTCACTGTCCCCGCTTCTATTCGTCATAGCTATGGAATCGTTGGGGGCCACATTGAGGCAACGCAATGACTTTCAAGGAATATGTGTATGTGGCATAGAAAGGCCACGAAAGGTTTCTCAATATGCAGATGATACGACTGTGTTTGCGGGTAAAAATACGGATTTTAGAATTTTAAATGGAGTATTAACAGATTTTCAAAAGGCATCAGGACTTAAAGTCAATAAAGATAAATCTAAGGGATTGTTTTTGGGCGATTGGAAGGGCAGAACTGATAATGTGATGGATAGTAACTGCTCAAATGATGTCATAAAAATTTTGGGTATTTACTTTAGTAGAGAACAAAATGTATTACTAAACTGGGAAGAAAGGATATCCAAGCTAAAGTGTGCATTACTAAATTGGAAACGTCGTCGCCTAACTGTCTTTGGCAGGACATTTGTCCTTAATAATTTAATTTTATCTGGACTATGGTATACCGCTTCTGTAGTTCATATGCCCAAATGAGTAGAGTCAAAGATCAACACGTTACTTTTGTCCTTCTTATGGGAGGACAAAGCCCATTTAGTATCACAGTCAATGCTCACCAATGAAAAGCATGCTGGAGGCCTGGATTTGGTTAATGTTTCAGCAAAGTGTGCTTCTTGAATAAGGTACTTACCTCAAACTCATCTTGGTCAAGTGTTTCAAGGGCACTTCTCCAAAGGTACGTTGACCCATTTCCAGTAGAATGTTTATTTATGTGCAATAAACTGCCACCTAATCATCAAAAGATTCCAAATGTATATAAAGAACAGCCCAAAGCCTTAATAATATTTACACGATCAATACCACAACCCAATTGTTGGGAAGACGCCTTAGAGCAACGTCTTTGGGGCAACGAGTTGATTCGTGATAATGATGATGTATTATATTTGCCCTCTATGGCCAAAAATGGTATTCAATATTTACGTGACTTGGTAAATCCGAAATTTCGTAAATGGATTGCGATTCAAGATGTAGCAAGAATAACATCAATGAGACATATTGATGCTCAGTGCTTATTTGTTAGAATAAAGAATGCAATACCTGCTGTATGGTTCAAATTGCCGAAAGCACGTGGCAACATTGATATGTTGCAACCAACATTAGTATTTATGTCAGAACATATAAAATACAACATGGCATCTAGAGACTGGTATAGAATTATAATGCAAAGTCGGAGACAGACTCCTATTGTGGCTAGGCATTGGAACAATTTAGGATGCACGCCAAAGAACTGGAAAAATGCCTGGAAAGCAATACATCTACCTTGTCTACCAGGAAATGCAGGGGCCCTGGCATGGCGATTACTCCATCGAAGGCTATGGGTCGGCCATCTTACTTATATGTGTAAAATATCAAGTACAGACCGGTGCTTATTATGTAATACTGAGGAGGAAACGATAGACCATCTATTTACTCAGTGTCGCATAACTACAGGCTTTTGGGTATATATCAATATCCTCCTTGCTAAATTTGGAACCAAATATGTGAATTTAGTGGCTGAAACAATTGTGTTCAAAGATTGCTCAACTATCGGACGAATCATTAATAGCAAGGAGAAAGAATTGTTAATAACCCTGTTATCTGTTGGAGTGTGCGCCATCTGGAAGCATCGGTGTTCAGAAGCCAGAGATAAAACCGGCAACAACCATCAGAGAGCCATACAAGCTATATTTCGATCGTTGTTGATAAACTGCATTCATTATGAATTTTACAGGCTAGTAGAACATGGGAGAGAAAGTAGATTTAAAGACGTATGGTGCAAAACTGGCCTAGTATCAATTGAATACGGATATCTAAAAATATCAGAAGCGGAACTTGTATAAGCTAGCACACTCGCTGCTTGCTGTATATTGATAAATGCTATTTTAATTTAATTTAATTGCCTTTATTTTAAAAGTTTAATGACTTAGGAGACTCTAATCTTGACGAATATCCTAACCTTGGGATCAGTATATTTAAATATCAAATGAGCAGTATGTCAATATTCTGAAGGTGATCAGATTTTCAGGTTAACAGAGTGTGATATCTTACAATTAGCTTCCTGTTGTAAATGTTTACTGTAGGTGTATTTGTTCCAGGGTAATTTGCAAAAACCTACAATGAGGTAAATTTAGAATGTGAACCCAAAGCGCCATCTAAGTAGTCATAGTTTGTATACGTTTGCTTTGTGCATTAAATTATATGCAGGCTACTACGTCCGTTGGGTATTTAATAATCGGCTAACTGGCGTCAATGAGTGACTTTTTGTTACTTATTGAAGAGTCACCTCTCCACTTGCTGGCGAGCTGCACTCGCCATTTGGCCCTACTACTATACGGTGTGCTACGTTAAACTACATATGATCTACTTAGCCTGCCAGTCATGAATCGGCTCAATGGCATCAATGATTAGCAGTAGCTTACTGCTAATTATTGACGAGTGGCTTTACCACTTGTTGGTTAGCTATGCTCGCCATTTGGGCCTACTACTACACGGTGTGCAAATAGCAATGTCCTTGTTGAATTATGTTATGTTATCAGCTCTTTATTAATTATGTTTTCTATGTAGTTATGCCACGGTTCTAGTATATGATAATAGAGTATTTTAGCTTGCACTGTTTTGACATGTTAGGTTTGTATTGTTATTCTATTAATAAAGCCTGCTATTTCAACCGATTTTTTATGGGGGTGTGCATGCCTTTTTAGAGGAGTTCCTCCGGGAAGTGTATCCGACTGCGTCAGCGTCGGATTTTCAAAAAAAAAGTAAAAAAAAAAGTATTAGTAGTAGTAGTAGTAGTAGTAGTGTAGTAGTAGTAGTAGTAGTAGTAGTAGTAGTAGTAGTAGTAGTAGTAGTAGTAGTAGTAGTAGTAGTCGTATGATTGCTTTTGGAAATCGCGAACAATTTTTAAGAAGCATTAGGATTCCACCATATATCGAGTTGTAAAAATGTAAAACCAACTTCAAAACAATCAACACATTTTCATATTGTGGTTATGAGATTTTCCATAATTTTCACATGACTACTAACGTTGTGCGATGAGAAATCCACGTGTACAGTCGCACGCCCGCTTATGATATAATTATGAGCCAGATCGGACTTCGAATCGGTTTCTTTATCAGAATCACGGCCAAAGTCTAAAAACCTCTTTCATAGTAAGATCCTTTGTTGTGATAAAAATTGATCCAAATCGGATCAGTAGGGTTAGTTGGTGAGATACAGTTCCAGATAAGCACGCACACACACACACACACACACACACACACACACACACACACACACACACACACACTCACTCGCGCAGGCACGTACGCACGAGCGCACGCTATACGCCTAGTACTACTACTACTACTACTACTACCAATACTACTACTACAACTACTACTACTACTACTACTACTACTATATTGTGACAGACCTCGTACTTTGGAGGATTCCTAGAAAATATGATAAAACTACCTGGGATTTCCCTGCGCGTCGGGGCAGCACGCAGCAAAACTCGCTTTTTAAGCGATCAATAAAAAATGACGTTGACGCGCTGCTCCAATGTGGGTATACAACGAGTAATTCACCGGAGTGCTTTTTTGCTGCCGACGCGCTGCTACAGCGCTGCCGACGCGCTGCGTCAGCGTGGGGTACCCAATTCGCCTCCTGTCTATACTAGTAATTGTTTTCACACATGGGAGGTAATACGTCATAACCAATCCTCGATGACTGATCATACAGATTTACATCCCTTTTTGGTATATTCTCTAACCTGAAAATTAGACCGCTAAAATGTTTGTATTGGCATGTTTGTCTCTCTGTCAATGGCGATTTCTGGTCGACCACGTTGTCATTTTTTATCTGTAAACTATATTGTGAAGAGTGTGCGATCACGCGATCTCCCTCCCTGGAGTTCTGGACGTGATTTGCTTATCTGAGAGTTAGCGCATGCTTAATATACGAGCAACCGTCTTTCAATTGTAATTCATATAATTACCCTCGCCCCCGTGAGGGGAAGAGGGTATTGTAATCGGGTATGTTTGCGTACGTGCGTGTGTATGTGCGTGAGTGTGCACCTATATCTGAAAATAAAATACTGATCCGAGTTGGCTCCAATTTTAGCGCATGCTATATGGGGATTTCCGGAATGTGGCCATGATGCGGATAAAAGAATCCCAATCCGGATCAGGTCATGTTCTTACTTGGTCTGTGTCTGTCTCGGAAGCTACTGGCCCGAGCATACACTAGGATTCCACAACTTTTGGTGTGATCCGAAGAAATCCGGAAAATCCGAAAAAATCCGGAAAATGTGAAAAAATCCGGAAAATGTGAACACTTCTTACAATGTACCAAACACGAGATGGCGACGGTCTGCAATGTCCGATTGCTCTTATTCGTTGGGTGAGTTGTTTTTGTGAGCTTTTATTTGTATTTTTTGTTATATTACAAATCAATTAGAATAGCTCCGAATGCAATTGTGCCTCAAATGTATTGATTACTCTGCTTCTATGAGAGACGCAATTGATAAATGCATTGCATTAACTTAAGCTGATACATAGGCCGGTTGAATACTATGGACACACTTTTGGAAACGTATCTGGGCCACATGATACATTCAATACACAGAATGATGTCAGTTCCGCAATTCCACACGCACACTCCCACACACAGGCACGCACGCACGCACACAAACACGTATGCACGTGCACAATGCCCAATGCACCCTTTCACCACACACACCCCCACCGCCCCTTCCCCCACCCCCGCCCAATGCGCGCGCACGCACGCACGCACGCACGCACGCACGCACGCACGCACGCACGCACGCACGCACGCACGCACGCACGCACGCACGCACGCACGCACGCACGCACGCACGCACGCACGCACGCACGCAAGCACGCAAGCACGCACGCACGCACGCACGCACGCACGCACGCACGCACGCACGCACGCACGCACGCACGCACGCACGCACGCACGCACGCACGCACGCACGCATGGACGGAAGAACGGACGCGTGCACACACACGCACGCACAAATCGAGAGAACTATAACTCGGACGGTTTTACCATTATGAATATAACACGCGAATACTACGTTCAGGGAAGATAACACATAATAATACACCATTGCCAATTAAACGGAACATATTTATCTCCCTTACGGCTAATATTTTCTGGGTTGGTGTGCGGCCGTTTGAAACTCGATTTCACCATGGGTATAGGTGGGCGGAGCTGAGCTAGGAAATGGGCGGGGCATAGCTAGAATTGTTTCCCTCTAATAGAGAGAACCATAAATTACCCTGATAACGCAGCTTACTGGGCCGATGCTGGGCCGATACCGGGCTGATATTAAAAGTATTGACACTGTATCGGCCCAACATCGGCCCAGAAAGATGCGTTATCTGGGTAAGCATATTGTCGGAGCAAATTGATCACCTCATCGAAAGAGGTTTATTTTTTTGCTCGTCGCGTCTGAACAGCGGTAAGCGTTAAACTACACTCTAAACCAAGCCACAACACCCCCCCCCACCACCACCAACACTACTCACCTCCACCCCACCAACCCCCACCCCACCCTCACCGGTTGTTAACCTGCGCGAACGAAGAATAGTCATCTGAGTTAGGGACTTCATTTGTGTTTCTAATACAGTTTCGCAACTTTAAAAATGTTATTAATTTGAAATCTTCATATCTTATGATTACATCTAGGCACACAAATATTTAAGCCTTTAAAACAATTGGATTTTAGAAATTTCATTTTCAGGTATTTTAGTATCAGTGTTCACCTTTAACGCTAAGCGCTCGGCAGGCAGACATTAACGCTCCCATTGTCGTTGTCGCCAGCGGACATGCCTTAAAGGTGTTTATTATACACATGCGTGTGTTTATCCAATGAAACGCTTCCAATTGTACCGCGTGACCATCCAATACTTTTTCCATATTAATCATAATCATAATCATAACAAGTACAGCTTTGTAGGACATCGTATCCTATTATCAGCTAATTCAATACATTTGGTGATGAGCTACAGTATCTGATAGACATTTTTGGATTACATGGTTTGTCTAGAGCTCGATAATTATAGTATACTTGATGTTGAATAAATAGTTTATCTAGTCTGGTTTTAAAACTATTTAGAGATGGAGCTTCAACAACTTCAGGCGTCAGGGAGTTCCACCAGTCTATGACACGGTTAGAGAAAAAGCTTTGTCTGAGTGATGTATTTGCTCTTGGTTTTAGCAATGTAAATTTATGACCTCTAGTTCTCTTTCTTGGACGGATAATGAGAAGTGTTCTAGAGTCCACAGTATACAGGTTATGCATGCACTTATAGACATTTATAAGACACACCCCCACCCCCGCCTCCCTTATTCTTCTGTATACTAGACTTGGTAGTTCTAAACATTCTAGTCTTGCCTGGTAATTTAGATTTTTTAAGTTGGGCACCATTTTCCTTGCTCGTCTCTGAATTTTTTCAAGTTTTTCTGCTTGTTTCCATGTGTTTGGTGGCCATACATGGGCAGCATACTCCAGGTTGGAGCTGATTAATGTTGGATACAGTTTCATAAACAGGGCCTCATCTATATAGTGGAATGTACGCCATATTATGCCTGTCATTGTATTAGCCTTGAAAGTTATATTCTCTATATGGCTGTCAAATGTTAGCTGTGTGTCTATTGACACGCCTAGGTCATTGATTATATTTTCGTCACGTAATTTTAGGGGTTTTCCCACCATCTATCATTTGCTAGGAAGAATTAAAGTGATTATGGCCTATGTGCATTACAGAACATTTTTGAGGATTAAATCAGACCTGCCACGTTTCTGACCAATGCTGTAGTGACTTAAGGTCTTGTTGCAGCTCTTTACAATCATCTGCATGTTTTCTGGTTCTATAAGCGTTTGTATGTATGTATGATTACTGTATTCTGCGGCTGTAGTAGTAGAAACATCCTATAGCTGCAATCAGTCCTTCTTCGCTTTTGCCCACTGCGTCTTGTCCTCAGCCAAAATCCTTAGCTTCCTCAGGTCCATTCTTGACTTGAGTGTACCTAATCATGCTTTCTTGAGGTCACCTCGTAGCACACTTAGCAGATTTGTGCAATGCCGATGCAAAATCCGTATTGGACGGTAACATCCGTATTGGGCGCCACTTAAAAGCCGTATTGGACATTAAAGAACGATAACTCTTTCTGCATTGATTTCTTCGTATGGCGTTGTCACAGGAGGTAACTTCTATTGCATTGATAAATGTCGTCCGCTACAAGTACAAGCTTTCGTTATTAATAGTTACAAGATGTTTTTTAAGAAGACACCGATAAATTTGCTGATCAACAAGTGCCAGAAAATACAGAAAAAAGAAAACAGAAAATGCCGTTCGTTTGTTCAGACGCTGGTGGTCAGCGTCTTTACCTCAAGAAGAATGGATATCTATCTAGTCTACGTTTTCTCATGAACATGTTTCTCATGATATTGAAATTAGAGTAAATATCTTTTGATTGTTGGTGTTTATTTGCTGATAATTGTAATAGGTGCATAATAAATATGTCATTTTACATTGTTGATTCCAATATGCATTGTTACAATACTCGTCCACGTTGTGTTGAAAAAATCCGTATTGGACTCGACGCCTGCTGCGGCTCAATCCAATACCGGTTTCAACACACCTTGGACTCGTACAATAACAATCCATATTGGACAAAATAACCTAATATTATTATACACCTGCGTGTATTTATCCAATGAAACGCGTCCAATTGTACCACTTGACCATCAAATAATTTTTCCATTTTGGACCATGCAACACTTGTATTGGACAGTAAAATCCATATTGGACGCCACTTAAGTGCCGTATTGGACTTTAAAGAATGATAACTCTTTCTGCATTGATTTCTTCATATGGCGTCGCAGAAAGTAACATCTATTGCATTGATAAAGGTCGTCCGCTACACGTACACTCTTTCGTTATTGATAGTTACAAGATGCTTTTTGAAGGAGATACCGATGAAAGTGTTGATCAGCAAATCACAGAAAATACAAAAAAGAAAACATAGGGCCTAACGTTCGTTTGTTGGTCAGCGTCTTTACCTCAAGAAGAATGGATATCCATCTAGTCTACTTTTCCCATGAAAATGTTTCCCATGATTTTTTGTGTGTATTTGCTGATAATTGTAGCAGGTGCATAATAAATAGGTCATTTTAGGACCCATTCGGTTATCAAAAACCGAAACTGGTTTCAGAAACTTTCAGTTCGTTTATGAGAAACTGAAACTGGTCTCAGGGAAACTGTGAAACCATTTCGGAATCACGTTTCACAGTTTCGGTTTCTTCTGGTTTTGTAAAACTATCCATTCGATTACCAGCAGCAGCATGGCGGCAGAATATCACAAGCTATTGCGCATACCAGCAGATAATCAGCATGGCGGCAGAATATCACAAGCTAAGCCTTCTACAATCAGCATGGCGGCAGAATATCACAAGCTATTGCACATACCAGCAGATAATCAGCATGGCGGCAGAATATCACAAGCTATTGCACATAGATGTGCCCCTGTCATAAATCCCGTGCTAAGCCTTCTACAATCAGCATTTTCACACAGTTGTCAATGCTCTATAACATTCATCACTTTTCAGAGAGGCAATCTGAAACCGAAAAAAAGTGTTTCAGTTCTTTGAAACTTTGCATTCGTTTACAGAACCAGTTTCAGTTTCATGGAACTGTGCATTTTATTATTGAAAATTACCAACAAGTTTCAGTTTTACTCGAAACTCTAATCGTGTATCAGAGTAGGGAAACTACACGCCAGTTGTGTATAACCGAAACCAGTTTCACCATAATCGAATACATTGTTGAGTCCAATATGGATTGTTATTGTACTCGTTCACGTTGTGTTGAAAAATCCGTATTGGACTCGACGTCTACGGCATCTCGTCCAATACCGATTTCAGCACAACATGAACTCGTACAATAACAATCCATATTGTACTCAACAATGTAAATTAACCTAATAATATTCACACCGAAATACATGAAAATAAAATTGTCCAAATTGTATACTTTAAGAAGCTGATATTGTGTGCCTATATGTAATGAAACAAAATCTATCTTAACATATGATGATTTCATTCTATATATATTACTATAATTTTTTAAGTTGTGAAATTGAATTAGAGGCACGAGTCCATAATTCAATTTAGTAATTAAAAACTTGTAATAATTTGTACGGAATGAAATCATCTTATTTTAGGATTTATTTCGTTTCATTACATCTAGGCCCAAAATTTCAGCCTCTAAAAGTATACAATTTAGCCAATTTTATTTTCAAGCCTTTTGCTGTGAATATGCACCTTTAATATTGCAAGAGTTTAGAGGCTTAATTTCTGTGCCTGAATGCAATGGAGAGATTCAATAGAGGAACGCGAGCTGTCATGCAAGGGTATGACGTCATACTCAATTCTGTAATCTATCTCAGTCATGAAGTATTAGACGTCCGTCAAGTGTACTAATTGTATGTATTTGGTGGATTTGCAATTTAATACACATTCTGCCCAGCACCAAGTCGCATTACTTTCGGAAATATTCTATAGCTTACCTGTATATTTACCTTGAAATGCCGGTTCTGGGAAGTCACGATTCAAACTATATAAATTGATTCCAAACCGCAGAAAAAGTCGGAGGAGAATTGGGCGGGTTGGTAGATAGACTGTGCCCCCCCCCCCCCCTAATAATGAAACCACCGCAACACCAACCCAACCCCCTCCCTCCTCACCACCACCACCCCAACTCCACCCCGCCAACACCACCCCCACAACCCACCCACGCCACCACCCCCATCGTCATCGAAAGCAGTTGATACTACTACTACTGTAACTACTACTACTACTACTACTACTACTACTACTACTACTACTACTACTACTAACCCACACCCACCACCACCGACTATACGTGTCTTATCTGTGTCTGTAAATTTAACTTTTAATTTGGAACACATGTACAGAAAAGTTGTACTTCGATTTGGGGAAAACCCATGAATGACGTAATAATAAAGTCATTTTCAAGGAATCCCGCATCAGAATCCTGTCCGTATCCGATATGAAATCGCTACATGTAGCGATCGGATTCAGATACGGACAGGTTTCGCATACGCATACCGACATATGGAATCATACTATCTATTTATAATTGTATCGGGGAAAAAAATTCGGATACGCATACGCGTTAATGGAATCCTAGCTTTAACCTATACATACAGAATCTAAAACTAGGTCCCATTTACTATCACCATTATCAACCGAGTTGAAAATTATCACTTTTCAGGAGTGATAATTTTCGACGAGGTTGATAATTGTGATATTAAATGGGACCGAGTTTCAGATTATATTTATCATATAAACTGAAATTCAGACATTTTCCAACAGTTAAGCGTGTAACTTTTACATGAATTTTCATAGTTGATTTTCATGAAATGGACTCCTTCATGACATATTCACCGCCGCGACGCATCTCTGCCAGGACCCCACCAGTCGTTGTTTTAATTGGCCAATTTAAGTCGGCGCCCACGCACAATAGCCAATGAAAATGTTTCCTTTAAAATTACGCGCGTAATTGTATAGAAAGAAATTCAAATGTCTGAAAGGCGTCTTTATATGATAAAAATGGACACGATCATTAACAATTATTCTCGCGCCACCATATAATCCACGCTTCGTCTCCTCCGGTTGTGAATGAGAAATTATCAGAACATATAAAAGCTACTGCCGTGGCGAGTAACAATAGCCTCCTAAGTTTCGCGTATAATCCGGAGACAATACCAGCCGCGCTACAGTCAACCGCACCCGCCGTATCACATATTTTCACAAATAAGTTTATTAGGTGATTCTCATAATTGTATGCTTTTTGTGTCACCGTCGCTAAGAGCGGGAAAACAGAGTGATGTTCCTTTTACACGCGTGACGTGGTCTGGAACGAGTACTAGCTTCATAATATAATGGGGGGAATCCCGTATTTGCTATGCTCCGCCCATGTCTAGCTAAGCTCCACTCACGCTGTGCACGTGTTGAGAGCGAACGATCCCTGCACTCTTTGAATCACACTTTCTAGAAAGCTATACAGTCAACCTGTTGAATATTTTGAAACTAATTTGACTGGTTGCTGTTGCTGCCAATGGCAGCAACAGCGCCCCAGTCAAATTAGTTTCAAAATATTCATTCGTGATGTAATTAATTATGCCGTCCGCCTACACGTCGCATATTTGATTATGACGTCATATGATTGACAGAAACTGGATTCATGAGTTGTAATTATGGCGTATCCATTCAGCGCCTACAGACCATGGAAGTCAACTTCCTTTGGATGTAAATAATACGCTGTTGAATATTTTGAAACTAATTTGACTGGGAGGTGTTGCTGCCAATGTCAGTAACAGCTCCAAGTCAAATTAGTTCCAAAAGATTTGAACACATTTGCAGCTAAGCTGTCTTGAAATTGAGATATTGGAATTTGAAATGTTTACTGGTTTCAAATTATTCTTATTGAATTGCTAGAATACGTTATTCCGCGAAGAGCTATCTTCAGGTGTCTATAACAGCTATATAATTCGAAATCGATATCTTCCACAGGAGCACGTTTCAGGAACCTCAGTTTCCAAATATTCGTCACACCAGTGGTTCCCATGGCATCTAGGAAAACATGCCAATTTGCTGCACAAGTTATAGCGCACTTTGGGCAGAAATAGAATAGTTGTTTTCAATTTGTTTGCCGAGGTGCGCGAAACAATAAGAGCAGAGACACTAGTCACAATAGTTATAATACTCTCAAATGTGTACTTATCCCTGGCCTAGTATCGAACAACAGCGATGAAGACGACGACGAGGAGGACGACGACAGCTGCTGCTACTACTACCGCTACTACTACTACTACTACTACTACTACTACTACTACTACTACTACTACTACTACTACTACTACTACTACTACTACTACTACTACTACTACTACTACTACTACTACTACTACTACTACTACTACTACTACTACTACTACTACTACTACTATTACTACTACTACTACTACTACTACTACTACTACTACTACTACTACTACTACTAGTACTACTACTACTACTAATACTACTACTACTACTACTACTACTACTACTACTACTACTACTACTACTACCACTACTACTACTACTACTACTAATACTACTACTACTAGCAGTAATACTGTTATTGCTGAAACAAAAAAAAAACTGCTATAAACTTGTACACTTGTACACCACTAGTATATATCTATATGAATGTAAATATGTTCCCCACATACTTTGTATACATGCTGGGAGAAATAAATTTAATTGAATTACAATTTGAAGGTCACAGGGACCCTACACCTAGTGATGGGTGTTACCCAACATGAAGTCAGGGATTCGGATGCAGTTCTTCTCATTCATGTTAAAATTGGAGGATGCAATTGGCTCATAGCTATTAATTAGTGTGGGTCACATGCTAGATTGGGTGCGTATCCTTTGCAAAAAACCTTTACAACTGATGGACCATTCTAGTTTTAGCTATTCCACGCCCCCCCCACCACCGCCTACTTACATCTCCAGCTAAGCTCCAGCCACGTCTCGCTAGTGTTGGGGTCGATTGATCCCCGAACTCCCTGACTATCAATTCCCACAAAACTATACAGGTGAGATGTTACATATTTTGAAACTCATTTGATTGGGTGCAGTTGCAGAAATATCGCTCAGTCAAATTAGTTTCAAAATATTCCACAAAATGGTTATTATAAAGCAAAGACATACTATTCGTACAACGTTCGAAAAATGCAAGAACCACAAATATGGTGCATCACAAAAGCTCAAGCACATCTGTACGGTTCATCAGAACACATTGCTAGTAACTTCTTATTGGGATCTTGAAGTCGCTTCTTGACTGGAAACGTCACCTGCTCCAGACGTCCTGGTCAAAAGCATCGAAAAATCGAGAATCAGAGACCGCTTGAATGTTGTTCTAATTGGTGATATTTATCACTTGCCGCCATTTAAATTAGTTTCAAAATCCACAACAGTATGTTTGTTAAATTGTAAAGAGATACAATTCGCACAACGTGTCGGTCTATTAAGGGCTAAAGACGGACTAAATCACGCCATTCATGCCATAATTAAGTATGGCGCCGTCCTGTGCGTGTCACTTTGTTAATTAGGACGTTATATGACGTCAGATAATGAATGGATACACTGAAAAGTATTTAACAACCATACACGGAACCCACTGCTAATAGTTGTGTAGGCACCAAGTTTCATTTTTGGGGTATATTCACTTAGGCAAAACCCTTATGAGAACCCTGCATCACACAAACATTATTCTTCCCTCATCTCCATTTGAAATGTATTCACGCATGCCATTATGTGATTGGCATATGACCACCTGAACATGCGCAGAACATCGGGATAAAACAAATACAGACATAACGCATTACTCTAACAGGAAGTGCACTTCCAAGGGATATCAACCATGTTCTGTGAGAAATATTTCATGAGCACATTTCATGGCTGATGTTTAGAAAACAATCAATTTTGCAACACCTCGTGCGACATTGGCCCTCGCGCTTTCCATCTGAATAAATCCATGAATTACTACGCGGTCACATCGACTACAGGGTGGCTGAGAATTATGGAGGAATTTGGAATTGGATTTTGTGTTATTGGCCATTCCCACCGAGAAGCCATTCTTTGAGGTGCTTCAACGAAGGGTTGCGTTGCTTCCCCGAACAGTTCCTTAAATAATTCAAAACTGAAAAAAAAATAAAAAGATTAAGATGTTGTTAGCCGTGTATGCGTTGCCCGCTGTTGCCTAATGAACTGTTGTTGGCGGGTGTCGATGGTGTATGCCGTGTAAGGGAGGGGTGGGGGAGGGGGGAATTACTTTATGTCTCTAGATGGTGGAATGGGGATGGCTGGCAGTCTGTGAAACGAAACCTATAAATGGAAATTAGTCAGAAGATTTTGGAATATAAAATATGAAAGATGAAACTGAAGATAATACTATCAAATAAACTATAAGTAACTTAAAGTAATGGAATGCGATTAAATAAACAAGCAACGGGGGAAATTACACTCGAATCTAGAAGTTTGCAAATGAAAAATCCAAAGTTAAAACTTAAAATTATAACCTGTTACTGTCGTGCGCTATTGTTTTTATAAACACACATGCCAAGTGTGCAAGAAGTAGCGAAGAGCGTGCTCTATGTATTCTCATAAATAATGTAGATATGTGCTAAGTGGAAAGATAGCGAATGAAACAGTTTACTGTAGCGATATACAAGGCAAAGATTAACCATGCGCGGGTATAATGGTGTAGACTATGAAAGCCACGCTTATAATAAAATAATGTTAAAATGGTACATTCACACCAGATTGGTAGAACATATTTTTTTTAAATTCTATACATAAGCTTACATTGTGTAGCGCAATGTACTAGAATGAAAGCCATTTAAGGTCGTGTTCTCACTAGATAATTAATCCTGAATAACGCCATACATCAGTATGGCGTTATTCAGGAGTAACTCTCTAGTGAGTACACGACCTTAGCATTTGTTGACTTCTCTTCGTATAAATTTAGTATGGTTTTCATTATGAATTTGAATTAATGAAATGTATTACGTAACGAGTCCCTAACGCAACTAAACAAATTATATTAATATATATGTATTTCATATGTTGTGTTAAGATTTATTTCGTTTCATTACATTGAAGAACACAACTTAAGGTTCTACAAGCATACACTTACAACAACTCACACATTCTTGTTTGAATGTGCGCCTCTCGCACATATGCATTGTACAAGCATACATTAATAAATAAACAAGAAACGTAAATTTGAAAACGTGCAAAGCATGCATTCTGTGTTTCAGTTCCGGCAATCGATAAGTCGCCTGTGTCAACGTCACTCCGGTTACGGCTAGCGTAGCCCTGCATAGAAATCAATAGTAAACAAGACAGATATTGAAAGAGGCGTCGCCGAAATTACCTTTAGTCCACGCGATATTTGTGATTGATTCTAGTACAGCTTCTTCCTGCGGAATACGCCCGTATGTGTTTATTGTTTTATTAAACAAACTGATATCCTCTAGATTGGTTATCATAGAGGTGTGCGTAAAATCCTGCAAATTTTGCTCATTTGCATTGAATTATGATGAAAGGGAGATAAATGTCGTTTTATAACACTAGAAGCGAGTGTTGAAATAGGAAGCGCCAGTTCGCAGTCAACTTACTTTCAAAATATGCCAACAGCTCACTTGTATATTTAGGTTTACTCTGAACTTAAGAGTATTGGAAGTCCGGGTTAAATGTGGTAAAATCGATATCAACACGGGTACAGAGTGGGCGGAGATTAGCTGGAAATTGGTGTGGACATAGCGTGAAATGTATCCCTTTGTTAGAAGATGCGTATCAAAAAGAAAGAATTAAGGCATGCTTAACTAAGCAGTAATGGATCTTTCCAATTTATCATATGACGTCATTATCAACTACGTGACGTGCACGACGACGTCATAATTAATGACGCTATGAATGAAGTAGATAGTTACGCCACGAACACTTAATTGAAGACGAACTAGGCGTTGTTGTAACTCTTAATAGTTTGGACACGGTGTAAGAATTGTATGCCATTACTATTTAATAAACACGCTGTTAAATATTTTGAAAGTAATTTGACTGGGCGCTATTGCTGTTGTATAGTTTTCTGGAAATCGATAGTCAGAAAGTTCAGGGATCGATAGATCCCAACACGGGCGAAGCGTAGGTGGAGCTTAGCTAGCGATAGTCTGGGCATAGCTAAAACTTGAAAGGTCCGTTGTGTAAAAGGATAGCCACAACATTGTATTCTAGTACGGTGGTTTGCATATGGCAAACATGCATGTGCTTGTCTTCCAGTTCCTCCTCATTCGGCTTTCTGGACTATACGATGGAAACTCAAAGTAAATGCAACTTAAGATGTTACTTTGATCATTGTTCATTTGATAAATGTTGATTGAGATATTTCTCCAAGTAGGAGATTCCGAACGGAAAGTTATATATTAACATTATTCTAGTTTTGGTTATTTATTTTCATTCATCGATTTCTTATTATCGGTTATGACGCTGTGTTAAACTCCACATCTGCTATTGTGTCTGCTGCTGTTGCTGCGGGTGCTGCTGATGATGATGATGATGACGATCATGACGACGACGACGACGACGACGACGACGACGACGACGACGACGGCGAT
Source organism: Chaetoderma sp. LZ-2023a (assembly GCA_034401795.1). Classification (NCBI taxonomy): domain Eukaryota; kingdom Metazoa; phylum Mollusca; class Caudofoveata; order Chaetodermatida; family Chaetodermatidae; genus Chaetoderma; species Chaetoderma sp. LZ-2023a. The sequence continues at coordinate 131,031,955 of CM067360.1, forward strand.
GATGATGATGATGATGATACCAAGGTGCCGATTTCCCAATGCGCCGATGCCCTGATGTCCCGATGCTCTGATGTCCCTTTGTCGACACCACGACGCCTATGCCGATACTGATAATGCGCTAATACCGGTGTCGATGGTGCTGCTGATGGATGCGATGTATATTGCTGTGATGGTGGCGCTGGTGAGACGATGGCAATGACTAAGCCAATGCTGTTCATACAATTGTTGATGATATTATACTGATGCCATTTATGACGAAATGATAATTTATGCAGGAATACTAATGATGAAGATAAAGGTAATGACAACTATGGCGGTGATGGCACTGTTGCTGTTGCTGCTGCTGCTGCTGCTGCTGCAGCTGCTGCTGCTGCTGGCGCTGCTGCTGATTATGGATTTTTGCGGGGCTCGGTTCCCGTGACGCTGGTTTAATAAGGTGCCATTTAATACCTGGTTGGTGCGTTGCAGCAGAGTTTGCTAGAGTCATTGTCGCTACCTGTGTCCGTTCGATTAGAAGCAATGGTGATAATGGACCTTTCTATGTTTAGCTAAACTGTGGCCACACATTGCACACATTGAGATCGACCGATCACTGAACTCTACAATATCAATTTCCAGAAAACTATACAGGTAAGCTGTTGAATATTTTAAAACTAAACTAAACTGCCTATGGCAGCAACAGCGCCCAGCCAAATTAGTTTCAAATATTGAACAGCATGTTTATTATATAGGAAAGGCATACAAAGGGTACAACGACGCTTAGTCCGTCTTAAATTATGCGTTCGCAACGTACTTATCTACCTCGTTCATGAAGTCATTGATTATGGCGTCATCCTAAACGGCCCGGAGTTGATTATGACGTCATCTGATGGATAAACTCGAAAGGTTCATTATATTATAATGACGAAGTCGAGACCATATAAAATGCATTCGTGTCTGTAGAGTGTGGCATAATAACGTGTAACTGTCTCTCTGACAACTGAAAGACATTTGAATCTATTATATTTTATATATATATATATATATATATATATATATATATATTTATATGCCTACGCGATTATACCAATTATCAATGACGCATAACATGCCGAGACTGATATTCACTACTTACGATTAAACGGCGTCCGCTGACCTCTCCTTATAGAAGTTATACATATCTAATAATGGCATCATACACAGATGGCACCGCGTGTCACGTCATATAGAAGTTTTACATATCTAATAATGGCATCATACGCAGATGGCACCGTGTGTCACGTCATATAGAAGTTATACATATCTAATAATGGCATCATACACAGATGGCACCGCGTGTCACGTCATATAGAAGTTATACATATCGAATAATGGCATCATACACAGATGGCACCGTGTGTCACGTCACATAGAAGTTATACATATCTAATAATGGCATCATACGCAGATGGCACCGTGTGTCACGTCATATAGAAGTTATACATATCTAATAATGTCATCATACACAGATGGCACCGCGTGTCACGTCATATAGAAGTTATACATATCTAATAATGGCATCATACACAGATGGCACCGTGTGTCACGTCACATAGAAGTTATACATATCTAATAATGGCATCATACACAGATGGCACCGTGTGTCACGTCACATAGAAGTTATACATATCTAATAATGGCATCATACACAGATGGCACCGTGTGTCACGTCACATAGAAGTTATACATATCTAATAATGGCATCATACACAGATGGCACCGTGTGTCACGTCACATAGAAGTTATACATATCTAATAATGGCATCATACACAGATGGCACCGCGTGTCACGTCATATAGAAGTCACCTTTTCCATTACAAAATCAGAAACCCACAAATTTCATTACAATATATCCCTCAATTATGAATCCTACCAGATCCTCTCGACTTTCATCCGCCAGACAAAGCGGACAAGATACAAAGGAAATATCAATATATCATTTGTATGACATAGCATCCTTATCATAGCTTATTGTTGGATACAGTTCTTTGACATTTTCTTCAGGTAAAATTAGATATGGAAGGAGGTATCTATGCGATTTGTCCACGCATGGCTTCTGATCATGTCTGTGGCATTTGCTATATTAAGGTATCCGATATAATGTCCTAAATACCGATATTATAGAATAATGTACGGTGATATTAAAAAAAAAATCCCATACGTATCCACGCTTCAGTCGCGTATAAAATAAACCTTACAACGCTTTAACCCTCGAATCGCTCCAAGAAAATTACAATTTTCTCAAAGAAAATGCTCCTTTACCGACCTAGAAAATACAATTTTTGAAAATCTACCACTGGAATGACTGGCTCGGCTATTTGTTAAAAAGACATATAATGGCCCCTTTGCCGTTTATACATCAATCATATGACTGCATGAATGGCGTAGATAAGTTCGCCCACGAACGCTTAATTCATGACGGACTAAGCGTTGTTGAAAGAAGTGTATGTCTTTGCTATTTAATAAACCTGCAGCTGAATATTGTGTAGCTAATTTGACTGGCACAGTAAAATTAGTTTCAAAATATTCAACTGCGTACTGGTATAGTTTTCTGGAAATTGAGATTCATGGAGTTCATGGATCGACCGATCATAGCTCGGGCGAAGTGCTAGTTGAACTTAACTAGATATGGGCGGGTCATAGTCAAACCCGGATTCCTCCATTCAGTCAATTTTGTGATGGACTTTACAAAGTTCGTGACGAACCTACGTCATTTTGCGTGTAATGTTGGCTATCATGTTGTTAATTATACACACGAGCGACGGATTGGGTCCCTCCATTACGTTTGTATGATTATACTAATTAATAAAATGTAATAACCATCTTACACGCCACAAAGGGGCCAGCTGCGGCTACATACGTTCCGATTTTACTTGCATGAGTGTTAGGATGTGGTGGTCGTCTTGCACTTGATTGCAGACAACTCCAATATTTAACAACCAATTGCAAGTGACCGTGATACGGTTTACTCTAAATGAAATATGATAGGCTAAAACAAGCTGCGGCTACATCCATCTGATTAAAAACTAATAAAAATGTCGTTTGAAATTGTACTGCAAATGACAAAGTAAAACAAGCATCGGAGTACGCATCGGAGCACGCACGCGGAAGGGTTCTGAGTCTCGCCTCCCAACATGTTCGATCATACTGACCTTGACATCGTGATATGTGACCCCTCAAATATAGACACCTCTTTACGATCCCAATGGCAAGCTCGCACCTGTGTTTTGTGAAGATCCGACACGCCACACTTGTGTCGCTATTCTTGAGCGTTGCCATCATATTCTTTTACCTCTTGCACACCCAAATCAGGAACATTCATCAGGACCTCAAGGGACAACATCCAAACCTATAGTGTGCTGTAGATCCCTTGAGGTAAGCTTAAGCTATCGCTCCAGAAACACGCAAGCGTGCACACACACTTGCCCACGCGCACACACGCACGCACACGCACACGCACACAGACACCTAGAACATCCAGACAAACGGATAGATACACACTTAGACACGGACGCACAGACATTGTTATTCCAATATTCTGTTTGCCCATCCAATAATAACCCAGACGACGAATGGCACCGAGATGACAAATGCCATCCACCGGATTGATAACATTGTAGCCGATTAATAGTGCCCATACAACTAATAACACAGATTCAACTAATAACGTACATGCAATTAATAACTCACGTACAGCTAAAACATTCAGACATCTAAGGGGATGGACCTTTCAGTTTTAGCTATTCCCCGCCCATCTCTAGCTAAGCTCCAGTCACCCTTCGCCCGTGTTGGGATCGATCCCTGAACTCCCCGACTATCAATTTCCAGACTTCTATACCGGTAAGCTATTGAATATTTTGAAATTAATTTGACAGGTTGCTGTTGCTGCCATGTTTATTAAATATTAAAGACATACAATTCGTACAACAACGCATAGTCCGTCTTCACTTAAACGTTCGCGACGCACGTATCTACGCCAGGCATAACGTATATGATTACAGAGCAATGGGGAAACATGGAATAATAATAATAATAATAATAATAATAATAATAATAATAATAATATTACTGCCCTGTAGGTGGGGCTTAGAATACACCTTCCGTATCCTCTGCGTGTCTTAAGAGGCGACTAAATGAGGTAAGGGTGAGGTAACCCTGACAGAAACCTCGAGTGCTGAAGACGGAGGTTCCAGGCCGCACGGCGCACTCTAATAAACCATGGATCCACGCACTTATGATCATGTCGATAGTCACTTACAGGTAATAATAATATAATAATTTTCAATATATTGTAATATATTACTAAAATATTGCTATTGCTCCAAAGCGCAGAACGTTAGCATAAAATAATATATTTGTTAAAAACCATGTATTAAATCAATTAATCAGTGAGCAAACCTGACATTTATCTTCAAAAATCTAGGATAAAAGCCAGGTGGTACCTCAATTAAAATAAGTTTTACAAAAGAGGTTTATTTAAGGTCATATCTACATGTAAATATGTTCTGTTAAGAAGTAAGCAATACAACTTAATATTATTTTTTAAATTTGCTATTAAGAAATCTATCTGTATAGTTTTATAAAATGTTTAAAAAATAGACCTAATTAAAATTGTATCAACACTAAGGCCGTGTTTTCACTGGAGAGTTAACCAGCGTAATGCAATACTGAGGTTTGGCGTTATACCCGATTAACTCTCCAGTGAGAACACAGCCTAAAATACATAATTGTCTCAGGAATTAGGTTGGTAGTCTAGAAAACAATCAAGAAAATGCCTTTTTGAAATGAGATGTTTTAACTCTTTGCGAAACGTGTTTAGTGATGGTGCAGCATGTAGCTCACTAGGCATAGAGTTCCATAACACTGCAGCTGCTCTAGCAAATGATTTGTCGCTGAATGATCGAAGCTTAGTGTCAGATACGATCAGCTGTACTTTACTGGCGAAGCGACGAGCTCTTTTAGACCTTGTTCTCACAAGAGACGTAATCAGGAATAACGCCATGCTGAAGTATGGCGTTATTCTGACTAACTCTATGTTGCGAACATGGCCTCAGTCGGCATGTGCACACCAGTGTGAAACTCCAATTAACTAGTTTAACAGGTTTTTCCATGCGCCTTAGTGATATATGTAGTGCATCATCCAATATCGCGGCAAAGTGGCTAATTCGAATAATAACTGGAATGCAAAGCGATTGCATTTCTTTTAGATAGGGCGTAAAAAGGTCACATACGTTTAACAGATCAAACTCAAATTTATTCAAGATACATTTTAATTTTCTTGTAGAAAATCTCCATTTGCAAACCAAGATATTAACATTTTTTTGTAATTTATCACTGACATTACTGGCTCTATTCTCAAGCCAGTCATAGCAGGGGTAACCCTTAAAAAATAAGCTTGTCTTGGTTAGCAAATTGATATTTCACAAGACTACTACGGAAGCCATTTATATTCTATCATATTGTTGCGCTGGAATGTGATTGCGCACGCAGGAAGCAAGCTGAATTAAGAAACCACGTCTCTTGAATGAGCACCTCTTTTTGTAACCGAACTATTGAGGCAGAACACGAAATGCCGTTTATTTTCCCATACTTGCTATTTTTCAGCCATATGGTCGAGGACAAAAAAACAAGTTAACCCAACAAGACAAGTTCAATGAGTCGAGATATTTAGCAAATTTTGTCAATGGACCACTGTGGTCTCTTCCATGCCATCGTTAGTTTATGAGGAGTAATGCACGTATGCAGTTCGTGTGTTTAATCGATCATCCGGTCACACGATTCTGGCAATATGTGAATCGGGTCTAGACGCTGGTGACAAAAGAGAACAATATCTCATGACCGTGATATGAAGTGACAACACCATTTTCTCCTCGATCAGAAACACAAAGAACCTGAAATCAAGCGTATTCTAAGAGTAAATATTTTTCAAGACAGACTCGTCGAAATCTCACTTACAATGTAACTTTGCAGGCGCGCTATAGAATATTTTGAAACGATCTTGATATGGACATCTCGCTGCCACAGTTATGGGTACCTCCCAGTCAGATTGCTTTCAAGACATTGAATATAGGATTTATCAAAGTGTATGTGATTTAAAGGGGCTAACTCTGGTCATAGATTCCTGTTCGTCACGTGTGTGAAGACTATAATGCTTCCATGGCCGTCTAGCTGCTGCGCCATTTAGTCAAGATGTTCACACTGATGATGGCAATGCTAGTGTTAAATGAATGCCACAGATTCGTTTAAAATAACGCTTAGACGTATATAGAAATTGCTCTACACGACCTCCTCGTATGCACGCCGCATGATTTGTATACAAATCAACTGGGGAAAGATTAATTTTAATGTTGCAGTATACGTGTAGACGTGGCGCTGTATCGCGTATCATTTTTAGGAGAATCGTCAATGACATAGTGAGGCATGACGTCAGGTCAGCACGATCTCTGGTTGCGTATGGACCTTTCCAGTTCTAACATCCACCATGTGGCGTCATACTTAACTACGTGACGTGCAAAAAGATGTCATAATCATCAGGCTATAAGTTAATCGAGTTAGTCCGTCTTAAACCCTTAATAATCCGCCAGGTTGTACGAATTGTAAGTATTTAATATTTAATAAACATGGTGTTGAATATTTTTAATCTAATTTTGACTGGGCGCTCTTGCCGCCATAGAGCCTAATGCAAAACAACCCCTTCATGGTGAAACTGGCCAAACCAGCGTTTTCAGTGGGCTTGAAGAATGGCCATCTTCGGGACAAGAAAGGTCTATTCCCGAGAATTTACCATGGCAACGACTGGATCGATAAGCGCGCTTGTCATTTCAGTCGTATACCTTTAAAAATGTTCTCTCCTGGCCTGCATATGGACATTCAATAAGTAAATTATTTTTAAATTCTTGACTAAATTTAGCCTTAAAGGGTTTTAAAATGAATATGTTCAAGAGGGGACAAATGGTACTCTCTATCTCATCTCAAATCATTCCATCAAGGTCTGGAACTACTGCTTGGTTTCGACCACGATATCGTTCTTGCACTAAAGTTTGCATTTGTAAACAGATAATAGAAAACATATGAGCGCGTAAGGAATAAGAGAATCAGATCCACAACAATTCGCCGTAATGGAGATAAACAAGCTCTATCACCCTTACACTTTGGTTGGTTCAACAATAGGCAAACTCTACCAGCTAGAACTGTCCATTTCCTACGACCGGGTTATAACCTGAATGAAATGTTCTCAAAATGTTCTCTGAATGAAAAGGAACATACCATTTTCCATTTAAAATTGAAAAAAGTTGTTCATCACGGCGTATATGGATAATATAGATACAATATCCCAACTCTATAACTGCCACAGACTCATTCCACGGACAGCAATTACATTGGCCCGGCACCCAATACATAAATTCCTTGGTACTGATGATCGCAATGCAACTATCAAAATTCGAAGCAAAAATCCACGTGTGCCTGAAACACATAGCTGCGGCCGATCTTATCATTTCTGCAACAGAGAAAATGGAATGTTTGACCAAGATGAGGCAACTTCTATATAAAGAACATCTTTAAAATAGAGACAGTGTGTCGAACGGTAGCAGTTTTGGGAGTTTAACGTGAATTGCCGCGAAATAAACGTCTATCTGTCTGCATACCTGCCAGTTTGCTATAGGGCTGCGCCTGCCTTCCGATGTGCCTGTCTGTCTGCATGCCTGCCTGCTTGCGTCCTTGCTTGCTTGCCTGCCCACCTGCCTACATGCACGTCTGCATGCTTGCCCGCTTGCCTATCTGTTTCAGAACTTTTCTGAGAAACATGTTGCAACCATCGAGCATATATGTGTTTTAGATTAAAATGATGTGTGTAGCTTGTTAAATCGTTCTTACATTTATTTAAATCTGAAATCTGTTATACTAAGTTAGGTTTGCGCTCATCTAAAGACGTCTCAGTAGAAGATGGCCCATTTTGCTCGTGTGACCATTGCCTGTTTTGGGAAGTCGATGAGAGATTCGTCAGTGCAGTCAAAATGCGCACTGCGAGCTGAATACGATCTAATGAAATCAGCAATACAGTATATTGCCTAATATATGTATCCAAATATGCAGCAAATCTTACACATTCTTGATATATGCGCATTGACCTCGCTCGTGTCGTAAATTAGGTTTACAATTTAAAAAAATCATGCATTCATCGTTGCAAGAAATCCATGAAGTTATGTTAGTTAATTGCTATGATAAACATGGCTATGGCAAGCTCGAGAGTTCGCACATGCTAGTTTTTTACTATTGAAATCACAATTGCTAGATCTACAATGCCTGCCACTCTGACGTCCACACCGTATTAGGTTCACAATAGACGGAGGGTACACTTTCTTTATTATCAGGAACATCTACACGTTGGAAAGTATAGATATTTTCTTCCGTTTTACGTTAATATGTTAGGAGATTCATAGACGGAGGTGTAATGTGTTCTCAAAATCGCATTGGTTAGTTTTCGTTCTCTTCACATTTTCTTATTTAGTGGACGTGCGAACAGCTCGGTGCTGCTGCTGCTGCTGCTGCTGCTGCTGCTGTCGATACTGTAGCGACCGCCACTGTCGCCTCCGCCGCCGCTGCTAGTTTCGCGGCTGCTGCTGATGATGTTGGAGATGCCAATGTTGATGTCAATATTTTGCTGATATCGATGGCAATGAAGACGCTGATAGATGTGTTGGCGGCGTTGATAGTGGTGATGTTAGTTTGGTGACCTTGTTGTTGGTACTGACGCAAGAGAGTATTGAGCAGATGATCAAAACTACTAAAACAAAACTTTTCATACAAAGGTTGATGATAGTACAATAAAAATGATGGAGACAGCTGCAATGCCAACTATGGGGCTGGTGCCACTTCCGATGCTGCTGCTGCTGCTGCTGCTGCTGCTGCTTCTGGCTCCGTTGATGATGATGATCACGTTGGCGATAGTGGGTTTGGTTGCCGTGGTTGTCGTTTCCGAAGGTACCATTTATAACATGGCGGATTCGTGGTACAAGCGATTGCCAGTGCCGATGTCACTGATTCTGCTTCTTCGACCGACAGCAATGGTGATGATGATAGTTTAAATGAAGACGTCGTCGCGATATATATATATATATATATATATATATATATATAAATGTGTTCGTGCTTGCCGATTCTGACGTACTAACATGGAACTATCACGCTGAGAATGATACAGCTTCGTGCAATTTGAAACTATCCTATCTGAGCATGTGACTATACCAATTTTCAATGACGAAAAAATTATAAATATTATATACACTACTTTCATCTCAACGACATCTCCTAACTTATCCTGCTTGAAACAATTCGCTTCTCATAATGGCGGCATAAGTGGATGAACCCCTGTATCACATCATATAGAACATCATTACAAAATCAGAAACCAGTAAATGTCATTAAATTATATCCACCAATTATGCATGATGCCAGATCCTCCCGACTTTCATGTACTAGACAAAGCTAACAAGGTACAAAGGAAATACCAATATATCATTTTTATAATATCATATCTTTATCATAACGTATTATTTCATCCAGTTCGTTGACGTTATATTTATATAAAATTTGATAGACAATGTGGCATCTGTGGCATTTGTCGCCGCATGGCAACTGGTCATGTCTGTGCCATTTGATATAATAAAGGCCCGGATATAATGGGACAATATCCATATCCTGGACAAAAGTAAACGAATATTACAACTTACAGAGCTAGACGTGTATGGGGGTGGGGTGGAGGGGGGGGGCGTGTGAAGTCGGCGTTTCAGTCATAAATAAAATGGATATTTTAAAAATAATATCAAATGGCGTTGGAAACGAATGACTGAGAATTTCCAATTCGATTGTAAAGTGCGTTAGCTGGCAGTAACACATACACGTCAGTTAATTCTCAAAATATGATTTGCGCGTATATAATTACTGGTCGAAATCCCATTGAAGAAATGATATTGCAATAGTAACAGTTAGGGAGTATTACTAAAATAGAAGAGTGACTTAAAAGCAGGCGTGTTGTTGCTGCTCAATTCAACAACTACTTCTGATGAAATTAGTTTAAGAAGATGGCTAGTGGTTCATGAGACCATGAGCAGACTGCGTTTTTCATATCGGTAGCTTACTGCTTAGAATTTTGTCCTTTAAAGCAATAGTTCGTTGTTTCTCTAAATGCATACCTGTTCTCTGTTTGGCTTTCTGCTTAGCTGCATTTCTAACGACGCAGCAATACAGTTAGTTGTGTTTCAAATATACCAGGGTTCCACCAGTACGTGTCACGATTTCCCCTTTAGAATAGAGGGATCCACGTGTAGTTAAGCTTCGCCCTGTTGTATATACAGTGGAATAGAAACATGAATTTCCAGAAACTAATTCTGAATGCAAGCAGTTGAATATTTTGAAATTCTCTTAAGTGAGAGCGGTTGTGCATCTGGCAGCAACACACCTCAGTCAAATTAATTTCAATATGCTCAACAGTATGCGTTTAATATTGTTAATTCACAGAAGACTTCAGTCCCTTTCGTGAGAGAGTTTACAAGTTTCCTGACGGATGGTCGTATTTTGTATTGTAATGCTATCAATTGATTACAGATATATAAGGGCCAGATTTGATCACCCATTTGCGTTTGTCTGATGATAATAATTAATGCAATGGAATAACCATCTCGGTTAGATTCGCTCCGATTTTACTTGTTATTGATTATTAGGTTTTGGTGGTCGTTTTGCTCATGATAGTACAAGATTCCAATATATAACATCCAATTGAAGGTGGTTTTCATACGTTTCACTCTAAGTGAAATATGATTGGCCAAAACAAGCTGCTGCTACATCCATTTGATCAAAAACTAATAGAAATCTCGTTTGAAATTGTACATATATACAGGCAGACATACAGACATAAATATGATGTCTTCCGTTGAGATCTGTCTTATTTCAAGCTACTAATAACTAGTTCAGGAGATGGATCAGCCAAAGATGCAATTAGGAGCGGAGGTGCCGGACTGCACATACAGTATCCAAACGGATAACATGAGTCAGCTGCAATACCGACAGGCAAACACTGCACAAACTACAGAGCTGAAGTCGAAGCACTGGTTCATGCAGCTAATACAATCAGCAGAACAGCAGACCCTATTGCACAGATTGTCTTATCTGATGCCCGCTCCGTCATTGAGGCTATCACCAAAGGTAAGCTGCCACAACTTGAAGAGGCACTACAAACCATCAAATGCTTTCGGATAGCATTGCAGTGGATCCCCTCACACTGAGGAGTCCAAGGAAATGAGAAAGCAGACACGATGGCAAAAGTGGGTGCAGAAGAGAATCAGACAGAAAACATGGTTACCCATACAGAGATGAAGACTATCATCAAGTCACTCTATAGAACACCTCAATCAGAAGATGCCTACAATCATCTCTCGAGGCCAGAGCAAGTGACCATTTTTCGTCTCAGAACTGGACACAACATACTAAACCAACACATGTACAGGCGGTTCCACCTTACGACATCGCCCGCTTGTCCTTGTGGAGAAGCAGAACATACCACAGAGCACATACTTCAATGTTGCAGTACGTATCAGCTGCTGAGAGAAGAGATCTGGCCTTTGTCAACCTCTTTTCTTGAAAAGCTGTATGGGCCTGTGGAAGAACTGCAGAAAAGCACAGATTTCATCTTGAGAACGGCTCTCCAAGTGTGATACCAGCGATCGAAAAGAAGAAGAAGACTAGTTCAGGAAAGGGCAATGTAATTCTAACAGCATCGCGGGTAGCTAGAACACGCTATCCTTAACAAGTGACAGCGATTTGGGCGCTAGATTGTCTACCGACTGTTGCATATCTAACATAGACTGCTACTGGGCATGCTGAAAGTGAACGACACGATGTTGAAACAAGAGAAAGTGAACAATCATCTGTACACGCACAGTTCATTGTATCGAATAATAATTTATGGTAGGTAGTGTTTTTACTTAACTTAATAGTTATGCAATATCTACTATCACTTTGTGAGGGCATCTGTTCCGTGCATAGGGGGTTGGCTAACTTATTCCTTTGTTATCTGCATTGGATCGATGCAACTATGCTCCTCGGTTCCTGTTTCCATTCGAGATATGTTGTCTCTCCCAGTAAAACTTCACGAAACGTACAGTCCGAGCAGGGCAATTTCGTCGTACAGAAATCATGGTATTTGTTTATATTAATTGCTCTCGATCACAATCACGAACCGCAAAATGTAATGATCAAGGATCATGATGGAGCCAAGGCGCATGCAGCTCTCTGATGCTGGGTTGTGTCAGGGACGGAGACAGGATGAGTAGTGACAGAGGTTGAAGCTAATTTTATGAAGACCAAATACAGACGCTATACGCCATTACGACACCGATATTCAGAAATCATTTGCTAAGGATATCAAGGCACTAACTCTTAAATACAATCTAGGAATTTGGCAACTCCATTCTTGGATAATAGTATGAATCTACTGAGTTTGGACAATAAAGATGTGTAAAGCCTGCAGGTGTTTGTACAAGTGCAACAAGGCATGCTTTCTATTAAGTAACACTGTGTTATTGTGCTAGGAACTGTCATTACCAGGTGTAAAATAGTGCCGCATACGTGATTAGATGAGCCATTCAAAAGTCCATACAGAGTGTCGAAAAACAGTCAAATACGTTCAAACATATGTTATACTGGGATATCCAAAATACTCCACCGCTGCCCTCTATGGATGATTAAACATAACATTTTGTTTGGTATTTATTATAATTGATAATGAACACATGCTCTTAACAAATTATGGCACTTCTTTAAGAAAAGTGGTTAGAAGCCGACTATTGCCTTATGGATTCGCCATCATTTGATTGCATGTGATAACGTTTGCGTTGCTGTAATCGATACTCCGTCCTTAGTAACCTAGTTGTGATGGCAAATATAGTTCCCGGTATTGAAGGTTTGACTGCTATATTTATCCTCGAATGTTTAAGTATGTTAATATGTACAAACATTGTAAAGTTTCTTTCAATCTGAATGATCGTGTGTATGCTAAAGGAGGAATGGTTGTGAAAACTTTCTACTGAATTGAACCAGAATACAAGTGTAGAAAAATCATTTTGTTTTGGTATCCACATGGGCAGGTCTTAAGACCACTGCTACACGTGATTTTGGACTGCCTGACCACTAACTTCATAGTCCTTACTATAATAAGGTGTGATAATTGGTGCTTCCTTTTATTTGATATCAATGGAATTGCTTACCTTTGTCGCCTGTGCTACCTCTGGTTTAACGATGACAATGGGACCAACTAGCATTACAAGTATGTCTTTCGATTCAGTCCAACCAACTCTTAAACGGACTCAACAAACTGCTCCCAACTACGTCGACGATGACGACGACGACGACGACCACGGCAACGATTGCGGTAGCTACGACGACGACGACGCTGACGGCGGCTGCCACGTCACAGATGCCGCCGCCGACGACGACGACGACTACAACGACGGCGGCGGCGGTGAAGATGACGACGACGACAACAACGACGATGGCGACAATTATGAAGAATGTGATAATAGAGGCTGGATTGATGAAGATAGAGAAAATAATATTGATGACTGAGATGCACTGTTGATGAGGATATCGTGCCGATGGCGGTACGACTGATTCTGATGATGGCTTCTGCGCATCTGATTATATCAGTTACTAATGGATCATCCATCAATCATATGATCATATATAATCAACTATGTGGCGTGTAGGATGATGTCATAATCAATACGGTCATGAATGGCGTGGATAAGTCCGTCACGAACGCTTAATTGATGGTGGACTAAGCGTTGTTGTACGAATTGTATGTCTATAATATTTAATACAGTTGCTGTTGACTATTTTGAAAGTAATTTGCCATAGCCAGCAGCAGCATGCAGTCAAATTAGTTTCAAAATATTCAACATCATACCTGAATAGTTTTCTGGAAATTGATAGTCAGGCAGTTCAGGGATCGATCGATCACAAGATGGCAATTACGACTGGAGCTTAGCTAAAGATGGGAGGAGCATCGCTAAGACTGGAAATGTCCATTGCCGACAAGCAGAAAATTGCAGAGGCGGCAGATAGAATCCATGCTCACCTACGAATAAACACAGGTTCTACGTCACGCAGAAATACACACAAAAGAACCTCTCAGTCACTTAACAATCCCATCGAATCATTCGGCTGCTCATTTTCTGTTTAACCAGTAGAAGATACAATGGATAACATTGATTTATACAATTTATAACGTTGTATCCATATTCTAATGCATAATATCATCTAATTTTCTGACATTTTATTCAGGCAATGTCGAAAAGAAAATGTGACATCTGCACAGTGTGTCCACGGGCGCGTTCTAGTAATGTATGTGCCATTATTTTGTTATAGTAGAGCCTCCGATTATATTGCGTAAATTCCCATTTAGTTTCCACGCACACCTACCTGCCACCCCACCCCACCACCCCACCACCCCACCCCACCCAACCGCGCGGCCTCCCGCCCGCGGTTCTGGCGGTGATGTCCCCAGCGGTTATGCCGAAAACAAATACAAGGACTAAGACACTGATTTTCACTCAACTGTTGATACTATTATAAAGATAATTGTGAAGAGAGAGCGGCAATGGCAACTATGGCGCTGATGCCACATGTCCTGCCGCTGCTGTTTCCGCGGATGCTGTTGCTGCTGCTGTTGCAGCTGCTGTTTCCGTTGCCGTTGCCGTTGCTGCTACTGTTGCTGTTGCTGCTGCTGCCGCAGTTGCTGCTGTTATTGCTGCTGCTGGTACTGTGGATGATTGCGTTGGCGTTGGCGAGAGGCAGTTGCCGTAGCAAAGACTTAATACGGTACACTTTAATACACGATGGTTAAGTGGCAGGAATGGCTGCCAGTGCCAATGTCGCTTCGTCCGCTCGTTCTATTGGAAGCAATTGTGACAATGAAGTTTACCATGATGACGTCGACATCATATGTCAATATAGTCTTGTTAATCGAGTCTGCCAGAATAGCATGGAATTATTACTCTGATAGAGATACGACTTCAAAACATTTGAAACGATCCTATCTTGGCGCATGTGATTAAATTAATTATCAAACAAGAATACCAAGTCTAGCATTATATACACACCACATTCCATTTACTGCCATCTGCTGCCCTCTCCCGATAGACACCATGCACGCCTAATAATGGCAGTGTAAACGGGTGACACCGTGCATCGGTGCATATACAAGCCACCATTCGAATACGAAATCAGGAACCTAAAAATTACATTATAATAAATCCTTCAATTACAAATTCATCTAGATACCCAGCAACCCACTTTCATCTACCAAACAATACGGACAAGGTACACAGTAAATATCAATGTACCTTTGCTATGACATTCTATCCTTACCATAGCGCATTATTGTATCCAGTTCTCTGACATTTTATTCATGTAGAGTTAGATAGGCAAGGTGATATATGTTCCATTTGTCAACGCATCGCTTTTGGCCATATCTAGATCATTTGTTATCGAGTCTGCTATATAATGGCATACTAACTCATATTACAGACGGAAGAACATTGATATTTCAAAGCAATGAATAGCTATGCGTTTGTTCGTGTTGCGGTCGTCTATACAACACACTGATTAACCATCTCGTCGAATAGTTGGAATCGAATAACTGCATATAGGTGCTCACAATTCGATTGCAAAGTACTCTATGGCAGTAATATATTCCATTCTGGTAATTTTCAACGTAACCATTGGGCGTATATGATTAACGTAGAGATGCTATTAAGTGATCCGCTATTGTAGCAGTGGCGGTTATGGACTAATTCCAAAACAGAGTAATAACTTGAAGCAAGGCCACTGTTGCTCAATACACCATCAGCATTTTAGGAAATTAGTTAAGGTAAATGGCTACTCATTCACGAAACCACGGTGAGATTTCGGCTTTTATCTCAGCAGCACACTGCTTATATAGTCATTTGTCTTTTACGGCAATAATTGATCTAAATGATCGTTTACATAATACATACATGTTCTCTACTTGCGTTTCTATGCAGATGCCTTTCTGACGGAGCAATAATGCTAAGCGCCACACACTATGTATTGTATACGGAGCGTGCATATCTGAATGCATGGACGTCATGACTTCATCCATTTAATCATTCCGTTTCAAATCGCAATTATGGACAATATGTGTAGAAGCAAAAAAAGAGCTATGGAACTAGTCCATCCTTGCTATCAGCATCCACGCACAGGGCATGAATGCATCAAATTAACCCAGATTGTGTACCATAATTGATGGATAGCATCATGCAATGCATGCACAAGGTTTCTTATGAACCCCGACCTCTGTACGAGGTATCAATTCACCAATTCAAGTTCGGTTGACGTACGGCGAATATGTATAATATAGTACACGATTACAACTCAGCCTAGCCAGTTTTAGTGACTGCCCGGTCCACTAGTAGTTGGTGTATCTCCAGACATTATCTGACGCTGACAGTTTATGTGTCAACTAGGCACAGTATATAGATATTTAGGAGAGGGAAAATGGCAGCTCGGCCCACTCATTTTACATGCACCTTGGAATCATATACGCCCCTAAACGCAATAGTGTATGCAACCATTTGGGGTGAAACAAGCAAATGGACGGGCTTTTTGGTAGCCATTCTGGCACTGATAATGTTTCAAGGACATGCCCAACGCCAATGCTATATAACATTCTGCATATAGGTAACTTTTTGGAAGCCCCACTGACCAGTTAGTTATAGTTACGAACTAAGAGATTCGGATAGCTGCTTGCCTAGCAACTATCTGAGTTAGCAGCACATTTTCTAGGAAGGTAAAATGATGAGGCATATAGAGTAATATTCGATATGATTGTCCATATGCTGTCGAGGAGCACAATGCCCACAGATTGTGTTGGGCTTGGGTAGCATGATAATGGTGTCTTGGCATACCTCGTCGATGTGAAAGTCGTGCGTACAATCTGAATTGCTTTGGTAGGTGCTCGTGTTTGGGATAATGCCACTGGCGTGTTTGAATTGTTCATTGACGATGCCGAATCCCGATGCGCATCCATTTTTTCCGGGCTTTGAGTGCCTTCTCCAAGTCTGCGATTTTAATTACAGTTACTAATGGGCTGAGGTCACCTGAGAAGGGGGTGGAAGTGCTCGTCACCGTGGTCACTTGAACCATTCTCGCATTGCATCGGCTTTGTAATGGGCTGCCCTTTATAGTTGTGTAGTCAGTGTTGATTTGTGGTTAGTAACTCATTGCTCGGGATACCCAACACATTGTATGCCAGTCATCCATGGCAGTGATTTCATCTGCTAGCGAGTCTGCATTTTGAATAACACCATCTTTTCATCGCTTGTTATTGCGTTTTCTGCGCAGTTTGGGTGCAGTCCTTACTGTCGCCACTTTGGAAAATGTGCGGCCGTAATGCTTTCTGCTCTGCTGAACGTTTTCCTACTACATTGTCAACAGCATAGCTAGTTTGCTTGTTGTTTCTGAGAAGTCCTATGGTGCTGGTTGCTGGTAATTCCATACATGTTATTAGTTTGGGTAGGGATTCAGCTGGATCGGAGATGACGTCGATGTTAACTATCTGCTCCCTGATGAACCTTTTGTATGGCATTTGAGTATCTGAGTCGCTGATGAGCTTGGGTAGGTAGGCGACTCTACCCTCTTTCCTGGCATGGCATTTGCACATTACGTAGAGATGACTCATCTGAAGGTTTGTAACATCTGGCTTATGGTAAATGATGAGGTCTGCCTCTACATAAGAACTAACATCGTGAAGTAGGGGTTTTGCTTCTGTTTTGTATAGTATGAAGTCCATTTGGTTGAAGACTACTGTTGTAGCATTAGAGCCTTTTGAGGCTTTGCGATCAGTAATGTGTCCCTCCATTGTTATCCAGTCATGGCATGGCTGTTTGATAGTCATATGTGTGGGAAATAGGTCATGGAACTAAAGGACGCAACCAGTGCATCTCTATTCCTGTTACACGTGCCCTCTACATACGACCCCATGCATAGATCCTAAATTCGTGTAGGCATTGATGAGATTACCCAGCTCGGAGTTGAAATTTCCTCTTATCAACAGTTGCCATATGCCCGCGTGTGTAATACCGGAGCTCAATTCTGCATAGACGGAATCTACTATTCTCCTTGGCCTTTTCCGTAGTCGGACCATATGCGTTGCATATGCGGCAATTAGTGATGGTGCATTTTCGCATTGATATAGCCAGGTTGGTGAATACAATCCAAAACAAATTATATCTTACAAGCGCCTTGGGCCGAGTACAAAGCCTACACCCAGGTATCTCGCCAATTTTGCCCCAAGGGTAATAGCTTGTGGCCGGTCTGAAGTTGCTGCCCTAAGTGGGTAGTTACTTTCGTATCTTGAAAGCATGTCATATCGATGTTTATAGTGTTCACAGTCTGCACTTAATGCTTGCCTCTTTGATGCTGCAATCAGACCAGGTACGTTCCACATACCTATGGTAAGCTCTTGGGAAATCACGTCGTCTGAGGATGTCGAAAACAATGTCTATTTTTTATGCTTCTATATCCATCTGATCAAAACAAACTCAGTTGGAACTTACACCGAATGATATATATATATATATATATATATGAAATTTAGGTCACATGCTCTCTTAGTGCATACCGGAATACAGATGTTCATGACTAGCTATGCAGTGCAAGACGGTAGAATTACCAATATATATATATATATATATATATATATCATTCGGTGTAAGTTCCAACTGAGTTTGTTTTGATCAGATGGATATAGAATCATATAAAATAGACGTTGTTTTCGACATCCTATATTTATATATATCACCAATTGGAACAACATTCAAGGGGTATCTGATTTTCAATGATATTGACCTGCACCTCGGGAAGAGTTGACGTCTCAAATCGAGAAGCTACATCAAGATCTCAATAGGAAGTTACTAGCAATGATTTCTGAAGAACTGAACAGATAAGCTTGAGTTCTTGCTATGCACCATCTTCGTGGTTCTTTCACTTTCTCATATTATATTTTAACCATTGGCACACGCACATCCAGAAACTTCATCAGGCGTATTCAGGACTCCAAGGGAAACCTTTAGCCATTCATCCCGACACACGCGATTTCGGGGTGCATGCACTTGTGTTATACTTCTGGAGGCTTAATCGGTAACCCTGGCCTTGAGGAATGTCCACTTTCAGGCTAGAAGAGGAGTAGTTTTGAGGTCTTGCCACTGAAATGACTGGCTCGGTAACCGAGCCAGACATTCCAGTGATGAATTTTCGGAAGTATTCTTCTCTTGGCCTGCAAATGAACATTCAGTAAAGAAATAATTTGATTTTCTTGATCACATTTAGACATTAGAGGGTTAAATTGTGGGCCTGGATTAAGTGAGTCGGGGTATGTCTTGTCTTGTGATGGTTCTATTACGCATAGATTGATATGATTTGTACTGAAATTGAACTAGAGACACGAGTCCCTAGTTCAATTAAGTAACTGAAAATTATGATGATTTGTGCGGGGCGAAATCATCATGGGCTGAGCTCTGTGTCGTTATCATTGCATTGGGATAACCACTTTGAGCTTCCGAGGGTGTTCAGTTAGGATAGTTTTGCTATCGGGCATTCAGCTGTGAATGCGCACATTTATCAGACTCACTATTATGTATTATACGCATAATTGTATAATATAGTGTCACCAAGTATTTAAATATAGTATAGTAATATGTATATATTAATTCTTGTTACACCATGAGACATTTACTTTTTAATATAATTGTATGGGACACGCGGTCATAAGACCTGTCTTATCGCGCCCCCTCTAAGACAAAAATAAATTCCGTTTAAACCAACCCTTAACCACCACCACCCCGTCCCCGCACGCAGGCACGCACGCACGCACGCACACACGCACGCACGCACGCACGCACGCACGCACGCACGCACGCACGCACGCACGCACGCACGCACGCACGCACGCACGCACGCACGCGCGCGCGCGCGCGCACACACACACACACATATATATATATATATATATATATATATATATATATATATATATAAACTCACGCAGTTACGCACGCTCGATGCAGGCACGCACACACGCACGCACGCACGCACGCACGCACGCACACACGCACGGACGGACGCACGCACGCACTCACGCACGTACTCACGCACGTACGCACGATTATTCTTAAACAATCAAGCGCGATCAGTCAAATCAATAATCGCACAAGGCTATATTTACCAATTTGTATCTCTATGGTCGAGTACAGAAAGATCAGTTAACCCAACAAGACAAGCTCAATGAATGGACAGATTTAACAAATTACCACAATGGTCCACTGTGGTCTCTTCCATGCCATCATCAGTTTGTGACCAGTAATGCACTTGTGCAGTTCGTGTATCTAATCGATTATCCGGCCGCACGATCCTGGCCATATGTGGATCTGGTCTAGACGCTGGAGACAAAAGATAACAATATTTCATGGCCGTGATATGAAGTGACAACATCATTTTCTCCTAGCTCAGAACCACACAGAACCTGAAATCAGGCGTAATCGAGGGGAAAATTAATCGTTTTAAGCATTTGGAGCATGAATTCCCAAAATTGCAAACCTTCAGATATTGCTATACGAATTGCAAACCTAACACTTCAGATATTGCTATACGAATTGCAAACCTAACACTTCAGATATTGCTATACGAATTGCAAACCTAACACTTCAGATATTGCTATACGAATTGCAAACCTAACACTTCAGATATTGCTATACGAATTGCAAACCTAACACTTCAGATATTGCTATACGAATTGCAAACCTAACACTTCAGATATTGCTATACGAATTGCAAACCTAACACTTCAGATATTGCTATACGAATTGCAAACCTAACACTTCAGATATTGCTATACGAATTGCAAACCTAACACTTCAGATATTGCTATACGAATTGCAAACCTAACACTTCAGATATTTCTATACGAATTGCAAACCTAACACTTCAGATATTGCTATACGAATTGCAAACCTAACACTTCAGATATTGCTATACGAATTGCAAACCTAACACTTCAGATATTGCTATACGAATTGCAAACCTAACACTTCAGATATTTCTATACGAATTGCAAACCTAACACTTCAGATATTGCTATACGAATTGCAAACCTAACACTTCAGATATTGCTATACGAATTGCAAACCTAACACTTCAGATATTGCTATACGAATTGCAAACCTAACACTTCAGATATTGCTATACGAATTGCAAACCTAACACTTCAGATATTGCTATACGAATTGCAAACCTAACACTTCAGATATTGCTATACGAATTGCAAACCTAACACTTCAGATATTGCTATACGAATTGCAAACCTAACACTTCAGATATTGCTATACGAATTGCAAACCTAACACTTCAGATATTGCTATACTAATTGCAAACCTAACACTTCAGATATTGCTATACGAATTGCAAACCTAACACTTCAGATATTGCTATACGAATTGCAAACCTAACACTTCAGATATTTCTATACGAATTGCAAACCTAACACTTCAGATATTGCTATACGAATTGCAAACCTAACACTTCAGATATTGCTATACTAATTGCAAACCTAACACTTCAGATATTGCTATACGAATTGCAAACCTAACACTTCAGATATTGCTATACGAATTGCAAACCTAACACTTCAGATATTGCTATACGAATTGCAAACCTAACACTTCAGATATTGCTATACGAATTGCAAACCTAACACTTCAGATATTTCTATACGAAGTGCAAACCTAACACTTCAGATATTGCTATACGAATTGCAAACCTAACCCTTCAGATATTTCTATACGAATTGCAAACCTAACACTTCAGATATTGCTATACGAATTGCAAACCTAACACTTCAGATATTTCTATACGAATTGCAAACCTAACACTTCAGATATTTCTATACGAATTGCAAACCTAACACTTCAGATATTGCTATACGAATTGCAAACCTAACACTTCAGATATTGCTATACGAATTGCAAACCTAACACTTCAGATATTGCTATACGAATTGCAAACCTAACACTTCAGATATTGCTATACGAATTGCAAACCTAACACTTCAGATATTGCTATACGAATTGCAAACCTAACACTTCAGATATTGCTATACGAATTGCAAACCTAACACTTCAGATATTGCTATACGAATTGCAAACCTAACACTTCAGATATTGCTATACGAATTGCAAACCTAACACTTCAGATATTGCTATACGAATTGCAAACCTAACACTTCAGATATTGCTATACGAATTGCAAACCTAACACTTCAGATATTGCTATACGAATTGCAAACCTAACACTTCAGATATTGCTATACGAATTGCAAACCTAACACTTCAGATATTGCCATACGAATTGCAAACCTAACACTTCAGATATTGCTATACGAATTGCAAACCTAACACTTCAGATATTGCTATACGAATTGCAAACCTAACACTTCAGATATTGATATACGAATTGCAAACCTAACACTTCAGATATTGCTATACGAATTGCAAACCTAACACTTCAGATATTGCTATACGAATTGCAAACCTAACACTTCAGATATTGCTATACGAATTGCAAACCTAACACTTCAGATATTGCTATACGAATTGCAAACCTAACACTTCAGATATTGCTATACGAATTGCAAACCTAACACTTCAGATATTGCTATACGAATTGCAAACCTAACACTTCAGATATTGCTAAACGAATTGCAAACCTAACACTTCAGATATTGCTATACGAATTGCAAACCTAACACTTCAGATATTGCTATACGAATTGCAAACCTAACACTTCAGATATTGCTATACGAATTGCAAACCTAACACTTCAGATATTGCTATATGAATTGCAAACCTAACACTTCAGATATTGCTATACGAATTGCAAACCTAACACTTCAGATATTGCTATACGAATTGCAAACTTAACGCTTCAGATATTGCTATACGAATTGCAAACCTAACACTTCAGATATTGCTATACGAATTGCAAACCTAAAACTTCAGATATTGCTATACGAATTGCAAACCTAACACTTCAGATATTGCTATACGAATTGCAAATCTAACACTTCAGATATTGCTACACGAATTGCAAACCTAACACTTCAGATATTGCTATACGAATTGCAAACCTAACACTTCAGATATTGCTATACGAATTGCAAACCTAACACTTCAGATATTGCTATACGAATTGCAAACCTAACACTTCAGATATTGCTATACGAATTGCAAACCTAACACTTCAGATATTGCTATACGAATTGCAAACCTAACACTTCAGATATTGCTATACGAATTGCAAACCTAACACTTCAGATATTGCTATACGAATTGCAAACCTAACACTTCAGATATTGCTATACGAATTGCAAACCTAACACTTCAGATATTGCTATACGAATTGCAAACCTAACACTTCAGATATTGCTATACGAATTGCAAACCTAACACTTCAGATATTGCTATACGAATTGCAAACCTAACACTTCAGATATTGCTATACGAATTGCAAACCTAACACTTCAGATATTGCTATACGAATTGCAAACCTAACACTTCAGATATTGCTATACGAATTGCAAACCTAACACTTCAGATATTGCTATACGAATTGCAAACTTAACCCTTCAGATATTGCTATACGAATTGCAAACCTAACACTTCAGATATTGCTATACGAATTGTAAACCTAACACTTCAGATATTGCTATACGAATTGCAAACCTAACACTTCAGATATTGCTATACGAATTGCAAACCTAACACTTCAGATATTGCTATACGAATTGCAAACCTAACACTTCAGATATTGCTATACGAATTGCAAACTTAACCCTTCAGATATTGCTATACGAATTGCAAACCTAACACTTCAGATATTGCTATACGAATTGCAAACCTAACACTTCAGATATTGCTATACGAATTGCAAACCTAACACTTCAGATATTGCTATACGAATTGCAAACCTAACACTTCAGATATTGCTATACGAATTGCAAACTTAACCCTTCAGATATTGCTATACGAATTGTAAACCTAACACTTCAGATATTGCTATACGAATTGTAAACCTAACACTTCAGATATTGCTATACGAATTGCAAACCTAACACTTCAGATATTGCTATACGAATTGCAAACCTAACACTTCAGATATTGCTATACGAATTGCAAACCTAACACTTCAGATATTGCTATACGAATTGCAAACTTAACCCTTCAGATATT
Organism: Chaetoderma sp. LZ-2023a; assembly: GCA_034401795.1. Lineage (NCBI taxonomy): Eukaryota > Metazoa > Mollusca > Caudofoveata > Chaetodermatida > Chaetodermatidae > Chaetoderma > Chaetoderma sp. LZ-2023a. The sequence goes on from CM067360.1 coordinate 131,056,330, forward strand.
GCTATACGAATTGCAAACCTAACACTTCAGATATTGCTATACGAATTGCAAACCTAACACTTCAGATATTGCTATACGAATTGCAAACCTAACACTTCAGATATTGCTATACGAATTGCAAACCTAACACTTCAGATATTGCTATACGAATTGCAAACCTAACACTTCAGATATTGCTATACGAATTGCAAACCTAACACTTCAGATATTGCTATACGAATTGCAAACCTAACACTTCAGATATTGCTATACGAATTGCAAACCTAACACTTCAGATATTGCTAGACGAATTGCAAACCTAACACTTCAGATATTGCTATACGAATTGCAAACCTAACACTTCAGATATTGCTATACGAATTGCAAACCTAACACTTCAGATATTGCTATACGAATTGCAAACCTAACACTTCAGATATTGCTATACGAATTGCAAACCTAACACTTCAGATATTGCTATACGAATTGCAAACCTAACACTTCAGATATTTCTATACGAATTGCAAACCTAACACTTCAGATATTGATATACGAATTGCAAACCTAACACTTCAGATATTGCTATACGAATTGCAAACCTAACGCTTCAGATATTGCTATACGAATTGCAAACCTAACGCTTCAGATATTGCTATACGAATTGCAAACCTAACACTTCAGATATTGCTATACGAATTGCAAACCTAACAGTTCAGATATTGCTATACGAATTGCAAACCTAACACTTCAGATATTTCTATACGAATTGCAAACCTAACACTTCAGATATTTCTATACGAATTGCAAACCTAACACTTCAGATATTGCTATACGAATTGCAAACCTAACACTTCAGATATTTCTATACGAATTGCAAACCTAACACTTCAGATATTTCTATACGAATTGCAAACCTAACGCTTCAGATATTGCTATACGAATTGCAAACCTAACACTTCAGATATTTCTATACGAATTGCAAACCTAACACTTCAGATATGTCTATACGAATTGCAAACCTAACACGTCAGATATTTCTATACGAATTGCAAACCTAACGCTTCAGATATTGCTATACGAATTGCAAACCTAACACTTCAGATATTTCTATACGAATTGCAAACCTAACACTTCAGATATTGATATACGAATTGCAAACATAACACTTCAGATATTGCTATACGAATTGCAAACCTAACGCTTCAGATATTGCTATACGAATTGCAAACCTAACGCTTCAGATATTGCTATACGAATTGCAAACCTAACACTTCAGATATTGCTATACGAATTGCAAACCTAACACTTCAGATATTGCTATACGAATTGCAAACCTAACACTTCAGATATTTCTATACGAATTGCAAACCTAACACTTCAGATATTTCTATACGAATTGCAAACCTAACACTTCAGATATTGCTATACGAATTGTAAACCTAACACTTCAGATATTTCTATACGAATTGCAAACCTAACACTTCAGATATTTCTATACGAATTGCAAACCTAACGCTTCAGATATTGCTATACGAATTGCAAACCTAACACTTCAGATATTTCTATACGAATTGCAAACCTAACACTTCAGATATGTCTATACGAATTGCAAACCTAACACGTCAGATATTTCTATACGAATTGCAAACCTAACGCTTCAGATATTGCTATACGAATTGCAAACCTAACACTTCAGATATTGCTATACGAATTGGACAAACGCGTGTTGTTGCAATATGCCGAAACAGCCCCAAGTCAAATTAGTTTCAAAATATTCAACATAATATTTATTAAATTATAAATGATTTTAAATGGTTAATACGGGCCAGTTATATTTGCTCCTCGCATGTCTTTATTATGCTATTAGATTGTAATAGACCTTTCCCGCATAAGCGTATTTTGGGGAAATACCTTCCCGGAATGCATCGCGCATACCGCTTCCTGCTGGTAACCGACGCGCAAACAGCATTACTTTACTATGGGGATCAGATACAGTGCAGTTTAGGCAATGCATATGAAAAACTATTTTCATAATATTTTTTAAGTCATACATCATTGGAAAGCTAAGCCAGTTTTCTATACATTTCTGTATTAGTTTTTATAGTTTTATAAACTTTAATACAGTTGATTGCAATTTTAATATATCCCCTATTGTCCACTTGATTTAATGAATCTAAGTCGAATGGTGTATTGTATATACGCAAATAACTCAGCAAAAACTTTACAAAAATATCAAATATAATGCATTAATGTTTCGGCAATTCAATGCGCTTTCCAATGATATATGATTTAAATAGTATAATGATTTTAGTTCAGCATAGCGCGGTATAGATTGCGGTGTATTTTAGTGCAAAAGTAACTCAACGCCGGTCAGCGGCTTGTTGGCGGCGGTACCAGCCCGGAGTTTTGCTCTGAGCGATGATTTAGTGAATCCTGGTGCAATTACGTCACTGTGGGAACGGTGTATTGCCTTGCCGCTGTTGCCTATACTATCCAGGCTTTGAGAATGACCATGGTCGGACCAGTGTTCAAATGCTTCCCATCGAATCGTTCCAAAAAAGCTCTTAGACAGACACAAATATTATTCAGCTAGGTTTGCCGTGCGTACCAGGAATTATTTCTATTTAAATCAGCTAACTAATAACTAGAATGCACTCGAAGGCGATGCTGACTCACGCCTATGCGCTCTGTTTTAACAATTTACTTAGTTACCCCATGACCTAGATATGTGATTCGTTGACCTCAAACTTGAAGCAATCGTAAGCTGTCACAATATGAAGGCGTGTGCTAAATGTGGTGATTCTACCTACTTGTAATCCAGAGGTATGTGACCCGTTGACATAGCTATTTAATGGTCTGAATCTTATAAAACTACTAGCCACCTATACTATGAATGAATGGGCCAAATTCGGTGATTCTACCTCCTTGGCGTTCCCGATTTATGGCTTAAAACGCGTATTTCGGGAAGCACTAAGTGACCCAGTGACCTAGATTTTTTTACTTTTAACCCGAAACACAATTTTCATTTTAGCTAACCGCAAGAATGAATGTATGTTACCAATTTGGTAATTCTACCGTCTTGCACTGCATAGCTAGTCATGAAAATCTGTATTCCGGTATGCACTAATAGAGCATGTGACCTAGATTTTTTAATATTTTTACTCCCAAATATGACGTTTTCTATCCAGTCATAATATTAATAGATTTGCCTAATTTGGCGATTTGCTATTTGCGCTCCGGATTTATGGCTACAAAGGTGTATTTCGGGATGCACTAAGTTACCCAGTGAGATCAATTTTTTATCCCAATCTAAGCAGTATTCTAGCCACTTATAGGATCAATACATATGCCCACTTTGGGGATTCTACCGCATATGATTCCTGAGATATGCCTCGGATAAACAGACACACAGACAGACAGGCAGAGAGACAGATGTCACCGAGGACAATACTCACACCGGCCTTCCACGACGTGAGTAACTAGAAGGGTATGATATAATGGACCTATCCAGTTTTAGCTATGCCCCGCCCATCTCTAGCTAACCCCAACTCGCTCTTGTTGTGATCGATCGATCTCTGAACTCCCTGACCATCAATTCCCGAATCATATAGAGGCAAACTGTTGAATATTTTGAAACTAATTAGACTGATTCCTGTTGTTGCCTATCAGCGTTCAGTCAAGTTAGTTGCAAACGATTCAACAGCGTCTTTATTAAATAGTAAAGACCTATCAATTCGTACAACAACGCATAGTCCTTCACCACGTATGCGTTCGTGACGTACTTATCTACATCATTCATGACGTCATTGATTATGCTGTAGTCCTCAATGCTACCGTTACCACGCAGTTCTTTCTTCTTCTTCTTCTTCTTCTTCTTCTTCTTCTTCTTCTTTTCGATCGCTGATATCACACTTGGAGAGCCGTTCTCAAGATGAAATCTGTGGTTTTCTGCAATTCTTCCACAGGCCCATACAGCTTTTCAAGAAAAGACGATGACAAAGGCCAAATCTCTTCTCTCAGCAGCTGATACGTACTGCAACATTGAAGTATGTGCTCTGTGGTCTGTTCTGCTTCTCCACAAGGACAAGCTGGCGATGTCGTAAGGTGGAACCGCCTGTACATGTGTTGGTTTAGTCTGTTGTGTCCAGTTCTGAGACGAAAAGTGGTCACTTGCTCTGGCCTCGATAGATGATGGTAGGCATCTTCAGATTGAGGTGTTCTATAGAGTGACTTGATGATAGTCTTCATCTCTGTATGGGTAACCATGTTTTCTGTCTGATTCTCTTCTGCGCCCACCTTTGCCATCTTGTCTACTTCCTCATTTCCTTGGACTCCACAGTGTGGGAGGGATCCACCGCAGTGCTATCCGAAAGCATTTGATGGTTTGTGGTGCTTCTTCAAGTTGTGGCAGCTTACCTTTGGTGATAGCCTCAAGGACGGAGCGGGCATCAGATAAAAAGACAATCTGTGCAATAGGGTCTGCTGTTCTGCTGATGATATTAGCTGCATGAACCAGTGCTTCGACTTCAGCTCTGTAGTGTGTGCAGCGTTTGCCTGTCGGTATTGCAGCTGACTCATATTGTCCGTTTGGATAGTGTATGTGCAGTCCGGCACCTCCGCTCTTAATTGCATCTTTGGCTGATCCATCTGTGTAGACCCTTATCCATGTCTCCTGAGGTTACATTTCTTCCAGCATGGCTAGGGTCAGGGCCTTCTGCTCACACCACTGTGTTCATCTTTGGTTGTGAGATGAGGTAAAGTGGTGCGAATAGCTATGCTCTCTAGTTTGTTTTCCCGGGGTGGAGGATCAAGGGTGTGGTTTGGGTCTTCTATTTGTGCTGGCAACATTTCTTGGTGTTTCCTTTGAAGTGCTTTTGTCTCTTTCACAAAACTTGATCTTTTAAGTTGATTATGACGTCATATGACGGGTGGATAAACTTGAAACGTTCCGATTGTAGACAATATGTATCGGTTATCAGGTATCTGAGAATCGTGGATGTCATAGCTGGATGTGCCATCATCGCAGTGGCTAGTTGTGAATAACGAATAGGCCTTACGAAACTCTCCCCAGGTTTATGAGTCCAACTATTCTCCCGTATCTCGTTCTCAAGCCGGCGTAATTTAATAAAAAATATGGCAATAATTGTCATTGGTAGGCGCTCATTGCATCATATCCCAATTCTCACAACTGGGTGAAGTGAACGTGTGTTTAATTACTAGCTGTAAAGCCAGCTTGCTCTCCGTATTCGTCATACATGTTTCTAATTTACCATACATTTCATGCTAAATGAAATTAGATTGGCTAAAACAAGCTGCCGCTACATCCACGTAATCAAACCCCACTCAGTTGAAAATCGTGTTTAGAACAATCTTCGGAGCAAATATAGAATTCTGATTCCGGTTAACCCGACATTTCCGATGCTATTGATAGCTGCCCTCTTGCAGGATGACCGGCCACACTTCCATCCCACTCCCCACCCTTCCCACCACAATCAGCCGCACCCCACCAATCCACTGCAAAAGAAGCATCTTCGTGACCCCATGACTCTAAAGTCATGCTGCCACCAAGGTTTGGTGATGAGACCGTCCACAAAACGGCTCTCACCACACCCTTTTATAGAAGATTAACTTATTATGCTTTTACATGTTGCTCCAACCCCAAACCAAATAAATTCTTCAGAGCACTCCCACACCCACCCTGGGGTCAACCTTCCAACAACGATGTCTGTTAAAGGGCGCTTTGGTTTAATTTACGCCCCCCCACCCCAAGGGCATACAAAGGCACGCGAACATGCAGGAAGACACAGATACAGACAGACACAGAGGCATGCATAGTACAATAGTCCCACAACGCTTCTTGACGAGATTGAGCATATTTATGCAATGAATAACATCCACACTAGTGTGTAACTGACGTTCCGGGTAAACGTCCGCCACCACACCCAATGCATTTGGGTAGTATTAAGGCTTCATTATTACAATGGGCCAGTGAGCCATCGATTACTATTGGGGTACAACAATGGGGAAGAATGGCAGGTGCGCTGATAAGGGAGTTTACTGGGCCAGCTGTTGGTCGGTCCCGGGCCAATGCCTCACCGTATTGGCCAGGACTTGTTCAAGTCCCTGCCAAGTAACCTGAAGTATCAGGGCAGATTGCATGTACACTTTTGGGGTGACGTAATAAGTATATACTCTACACGTGCTTAACAGTCTGAAATCCAAATTAACAAGCTTCACCTCCGCGTTGCTAATAAAATAGTGAAATATGCACCCGAATGTTGTCAGTTGTATTTCACAATTAACGGCAATGGTGCGCTACTAAAACAGACACACGATAACCATCATCCAATACCTCAACAACAAAGCTATGTATTATTGGAATACACAATGATAAGGAACGGCAAAGATACTGTTTCTTCCAAACAAGTGGACGGTTATTTTAATAAAAGATATTTGTCACAGAATGTGTCTTTTTGTAAAGTGCAAGATGTATACCTAAACTCCTTAACCAGCGCATCGTTTGAAAATCGGATGTTTGAAAGAGAAACGGGTAGGCCTTTAGCGCAACCACATGTGACATTTCCTATCCTTATGGACGATCGTTGAAAGCAGCATTAAACTAAACAAGACACGCTCAATGACTCGAAATATGGAGTAATATACCAGATATAGCTATCATGGTCTGTTCCGTGCCATTGCCAGTGTATGGCCAGTAATGTGCGTGTGTTGTGTATTCGTGTTAATAGATCACCATCCGGTCCCATGATCCTGGCAATATGTGAATCTGGTTTAGACACCGGCGATAAAAGGCAATACTAATACATTCAGGACTATGATCGGAACTAACAACACCATCTTTTCTCACTTGGAATCATATATAAAACAACATTAAGCGTATTCTATGAAAAAAAGGATTTTCTTAATATTGTCAAGATATTCCTGCTCGTCACGTTTGCACACGTTATGAGAGTTCCATTGCTTACTCGCTGTCGCCAGTACTAGCCACGTTCTGGCGATGACGATGGGAATACTAGAGTTAAAATGAGTTCTATCGATTCATTTCGAATAGCCATGGAAACAGAAACGCCCCCCCCCCCCCGGGTGCCTCGTACGAACCTGACATGAACACAGCGCCAGGAGAAAGAATACTTGGGAGTCATGATATAATTGCATACGACAGATTGTTGTCTACAGCATTTATATACGACTGGTCGGTATTATAACAAGACATTTTATCTCATCTTCCAGGTGCCTGGTTATGAATAGCAAAATGTCCACATAGAATTACCACGGTCACAAATATCCCCCAGGACTTATACCGGTAGTCAACCTTCCATAATTCAAGAACCATACGCCAATATTGCTCATTTAGAGGCGTTCATTGTCTCCATTCTGAATAATCGCACGCTGTCGCTGTGATATTCTGAAAATTAACAGTTTTGTCGGCGAGCACAGGTCTAGGGTACTAACATTTTAATGGTTATATTTTGTCAATAATGTTAACATATTTGCTTCGGAGAAATTGAGGAAAAAATAATCTTTCCTTGGTCAGCAAATGGACCAGTGCCGATTTGCTGACCAAGTTAAGACTATTTTTTTTAAGATTTCACCGAAGTAAATGTGTTAACTAAAATTACAAACACAAATATGTTCATGTTGATTAAACCTTTAATGGCCAAAGCGGCCAAAAAGTGCATCTAAACAGAAAGCTATCTTTGTAAATTCCAATTTTAAACTTATAAAAAAAATATTTTTATCGTTGCCTGAAACTGAACACTCACTATGCTAACACTTACATTTCCATGAGGAATCGTGACCATCGAAGGGTTAATGGAGCTTTCCAGTGTATCAATCACTCATGTGACGTCATAATGAATTACGTGATGTCTATGATGACGTCATAATAAATTCCATCATGAATGACGTAGATAAGTTTGTCATGAAAGCTTAGTTGATGGCGGGCTAAGTGTTGTTGTACGAATTGTATGTCTTTACAGTTTAATAAAGATGCTGTTAAATATTTTGAAAGTAATTTGACTGGGCGCTGCTGCTGCTGCCATGGGCAGCAACGGCATCCAATCAAATTAATTTCAAAATATACAACAGCTTACCTATATAATTTTCAGGAAATTGATAGTCAGGCAGTTCAGGGATCGATCGATCCCATCACCAGGGAAGTGTGGGTGGAGCTTAGCTAACGATGGGATGGGCATGGCTAAAGCTGGACTCCTCCTTGGATATACGGAGCACTGTGAGTGTGTGATACAAGAGGGGTTAACAGCTGATAATTTTGGAACACATGGTGTCAGAATTAGAAGATATCGGTGCGCAATAGTGGCGAGCATGATTATGCCGCGTGACAAAGCATTCCACGAGGCGTCGAAAAATATTCTGAAATATTCATTTTCCAGCCCTCGATGCGCGTGAATAATCACCATTTTATGTCGTCATTCTCAGGGATTAACGAACACAGGATATTATGTCGTAATGTACAGAATGGTAACAGTTGGCACGTGAGTTGAACGCGGATTGCAGTGAATTAAATGCCCCATTTATTTAATCATCGACTGATGACGACGACGACGACGACGACGACGACGACGACGACGACGACGACGATACTAGAGACGGGGATGAAGAAGATAGTGAGAATAATACCGTTGCTGCTTCATGTTCCATTGTTAAAGATGACGAAGATGATATTTAACATGACGACATCGACAATGATTATAAAGATAACTGTCAAGATGATTACTTCAATAACTAGTAGAGGAATCTATTTCTGGCTATGTCCCGCCTATTTTTACCTATGCCCCGTCGATTGTTATTTACGCCCCGTCTATTTCTAGCTACGCCCCGTCTGTTTCTAGCTAAGCCCCGTCTGTTTCTAGCTACGCCCCGTCTGTTTCTAGCTACGCCCCGTCTGTTTCTAGCTAAGCCCCGTCTGTTTCTAGCTACGCCCCGTCTGTTTCTAGCTACGCCCCGTCTGTTTCTAGCTAAGCCCCGTCTGTTTCTAGCTACGCCCCGTCTGTTTCTAGCTAAGCTGGGCTAGATTTATATACGCTGAACCCTGCTCTCACAGAATACCATTTTTAAGGTTACTATACATGTAAGCTTTTTTTTAATGTTTTCAAAATAATTTAACTTTCTGCTGTTGCTTCGCATTGGCTACATTTTCTGTAAATGATTATGACGTCATATACTTGAGCGACAGATTGAATCTATTCATTGGCCACAAGCAAGCCTAACATTATAGACACGAGTTTCTTATCGATACCATTTGCTAATCAATATCGGTAGAATCTATGCACATCTAATGACGGATATTTACATATTCGCCGTCATGCAGGACGCAATACGTAGTATGCAAAATGCACTTAAATAAAATAAGAAATCGGCAAATTCCATTTGGACCTCGCTGCCAATGGACATTTCCAGAGTAATGATGTCATATGACGTCATAATCATCTAAGCGGCGCGTAAGATGACGTCATAATCATTACGTCTTGAATGATTCTATATGGGCCGTCTTTAACTCTTAATAGTCCGACGCATTGTAAGAATTGTATGTTTCGACTATTTAATAAACATGTTATTGAGTATTTTGAAACTAATTTGACTGGACGCTGTTGCTGCCATAGGAACAGTACGTTCTTGTTTTCTTTAATAGCTTTAATCATGTTATTTTAAGAATTATTTTCGATTTTATTTGTTTGTTATCTCTTTCTAGCACGATTATACGTCTTCCTCATTCTGTGACACTCATGGTTAACTCCTGTTGTATCATACTTCAGTCTTTCTGTCTTGTACTTAGTTACTTTAGAGTAAAACTCTTATTTGCGGTGTGTTGCACATTTTCAGAGATACTATCCGTTATCTCATTGATTTGCGTGTGGCTGTTTCCATCGCTACTAGCCATTATAGTGCGGTAGTCGAACCAAAAACGTAGCCTAACCCGGAAAAATTGCTATCAAGCTGGTTTTGGGCTCATTGCAACCGGAATTTAATCCTCTATAACATCCAAAATCCGCAAAAATCCGTTTTGGGGAAATCTTACAATATGCAAATTAATTAATTAATATGCGTATAACGCGCTTTGTGTGGTATAAAACATGTACTTTGTTATATGTTTAATGTATTTGTTTTTCTAACTTGTTTCATATTACCTGATTCATATATCATATATATATATTTGCCCTGTAGGTGGGGTTTAGAATACACCTTCCGTATCCTCAGCGTGTCGTAAGAGGTGACTAAAGGAGGTAAGGGTGAGGTAACCCTGACAGAAACCTCGAGTGCTGAAGACGGAGGTTCCAGGCCGCACGGCGCACTCTAATAAACCATGGATCCACGCACTTAACGCTTATGATCATGTCGATAGTCACTTATAGGACTGGCGGTATGATCAGCGAACGAAAAGAAGAAGAAGATATATATATGATAAAATAAAAATATAACAATGAGCTAATTAAATTAAAATAAATTAAAATAACTAAATAGTTAATTAAAGATGCATATTCACACCAAATGATTGAAAATAAAATTGTTAAATTTGTGTACTATTTTAGGCTTAAATTGTGTATCTAAATGTAATGAAACAAAATCAATTTTAGCATAGGATGATTTCATATCACATACATTAATGTAATCTTTATAGTTGTCAAGTTGAATTAGGGGCTCGTGTCTCTAATTCAATGGCATAGCTTTAAAAATTATATTAATTTAAAATGTAATGAAATCATCCTATTTTAATATTAATTTGGTATCCTTTCATCTAGGCACACAATTTAAACCTCTAAAAGTATACAATGTAACAATTTTATTTTCAAGAATTTTGGTGTGAATATGCAGCTGTAACACATACACACCGAGAAACTAAATATGATACATTATTTGTGATCTAATTATTGTATTCAGAAGTCCATAATACTATATACATGTGCTATATCCTATTGGCCATTTAAAATCTAGTTTGAAGCAAAAGCTGCCAGTCAAATTAGTCTCAATATCCTCAAGACTTGTATGAATGGTTATTTTGAAATTGCGACAATGATATACCAGTGATAAAAGCACATACTATATGGCAGTACATCGGTTGAGATGTATCCTTGAATACGTAAAAGTGGAACTGTTGCTAATGTTTTGGTTGAGATATATTTTAATGGTAGTGAAGATTTGATAATTAGATGACCATTAACTGCAGAAGAGTTACTCAGCGATCGGACACATACATCTGTATCCAATTATCAATGTATCGTATTCACTTTCATTATCATCATCAGAAACAATAAGTTGTACCACGTTCCTACATCCATCACCATAACAATTCCCACATGCCAAAACACACTTGAGGCCATTTTACGACTTGAGCATATCATTTGTGTACTTGCACCGAACAACTTTGAAGATCTTTTGTGGTCCACGTTCTAAATCAATCACCACGGGTGTTAATTTCTGATCTTTAAGCTTCCATCCACATCTTGTATGATCAAGTGTGCCTAACATTAGGCTTTTCCATTTTACAATTTGGAGGAGTAATCTTAGACAATGGTAGGCTGCTTCTCGCTCTGTTGGTGGAGGGTTCTCTGATTGCATTTTTAACATACCTCTTGTTGCTATCTGCATGTACAAAACGTACCTCAGCCCATTCAATGTATCAGTCGGCGTCCTTCCGTACAGCATTACCAATAGCTTCATCCCAGCCTCGCTAACGTTCGTGTGTGTAGAGTCATATGTACCGAACTCAGCACTCAGTTTCTGGATCGCTTCTGAAAATGTAACCATCTTTAGAATAGCAGTTTTACCCTGACCCAACCAAGCTGAATATATTTTGTAGCCACCCCATGCATGACTCCATAAAGCCGATGAGCGATCTCATCACCCAGATGTGCACGTACATCGCAAATACTACAGAGCTTCTGGCTTTTCCTTTGCACTTTCTTTCCCTCTGATCTCAGAAATATGCCTGATAGGTCAGGTCTAATATGGTACAAGAGGAGCACAAGAATGTCAGTGACATCAGCTACTACTGTCAAGGACTGGTTATTTACAGAACTGATGCAAGTTCTTTGTCCGATGATACTATCAATGTGTCGGCATCATCTACTGCTCGGCATACATTATGATTTCCAGCTGCAAGGTAGCATGCAAGTAAGGATATGAATTGATTCTTATTTTCATCATTTGCAAGAAAGACATGCTGGCTTGCATGAACCACAGTAGACTCATTGATCTTCACGTATACAGCTGACGTTCCTGATATCCATTGATGCTCATGGTCTTTAGTTGATGGTCCATTACAATAGCTGTCAAAGACAATACCACTTTGAACATATCGTGTTTCAACATCGCTGACATATTGATTAAGCCTATCCTAGTAATTTCCTTTTGTATTCCATTTAACTTTGTGGAGTAATGTGCCTCCATCTAGTACATACTTAGTTACGGCTGGAATTGGCGGGCCAGTAACGTCTTGAGAGACGGCCTCGGCTAAAGCCGCCTTATTCCCTTTGCTCATGCAGAAATTCTTAAAGAGAGACGTTGGATAAGTTGTTAGTTCATATACAAAGTAGGTCGTTATATTTTCCGATCTTTCTACAAGGGCTATAATTCTAGAAAACAGATTGCTTGTCTCAAGATGAGATGACATCGTAGACCATGTTAACCGATCGTGATGCTTTTTTGCAGAATAACTAGAGTTTTTACGTGATCAGCTTTCTTTAGCAAAACATCAGAAACGTTGATGCTATCAAACTTCTTGTGTATTTTGGCTTCAACCTCTTCAGCTTGATTGCAGTTGATTCCACCATGATCACCGGCAGTTAGACTAGTTGCCAGGCATCGTAACCTTCTACAGCTATGTCAAATGGTTCATAGGTATCAAACCAGTCAACAACACTGAGAAGGTTTTGGAAGGCATGGTTGACTCTTGATTTTCCCAGCTCAACATATTGCATGCTTGTTATGTGTTGAAGTTTGGTCAGAGAAGTCATAGCATCATGAACACTGGCACACATGTGCATGCTGTTGACTCAGGTGAGATGAACAGACTCTGTAATTCCTCGTCCTCGTGTCAAATGTCCTCGACTGTTTGTGCTCCGCATCATTACTTGCTCAATAACAATATCTGTCCAGAGTCCAGCCCGATATCTGTCAGATCTGCGCACTGTGTGATATCCACGTATCATGTAACCATGGGTGGGTATTCGACAATTCAAGTATAAGTTGAAGATACAAACAAGTGAGCTTGTATAATTGTTATGGCAAGTCGCTGCAGACCAGTGGATCATCTTTTTGACTGGAATAAGATGTAACTGCCAATCACCTGCCCTTTCAGCTCTTATAAATAGTTTGAGCGTGCCAATGTATGCCATGTACTAAAGCCACAAGTTCGCAGTTCTCGAATTGGTTGCAAGCATATATTTGTACTTATCTATTGACGCTTGTAATTTCTGCAGTGCTTTAGATTCGGCGACATCCTATATAGTGTCTTGTTTCTGCACAACTCCTTCATATAGATCGGACAACTGTATGCAATCTTCGTCAACTAGACGTAATTCATCATTCAAAATATTATAAATATGGGCACTTGCAACAGCTACACTATTTAACAAATTAGCACTAGCTTCGCTTCACACATTTTTAACACAATACATTATCAACCGTTTCACATTCAAGATCTATCTCCAATATCACACCAACACCATGTTATTGTGAAAATCTTACTCGACGAGAACATTAACAACAGTTTGCCGTTTAGAACATATCTGAAATGGTACATTCTCAAACGTTTCACTGTGAAGATCTGTCTCAACTAGAATCTTACCAACATCTTGACTTTGAGGATCTCCATCAAATTACTCACTATTAAAATCTGACCCAAATCACTGTGACAATCTGTCTGAATAAAGTGTTATTTACGGGATTACTTTAAGGATCCGTCAATGTATACAATTCTGCAGCTGCTCCGGACCCCAGCCATTCACACAATTCAATAAATGCTTTCAGCATTTCTTAGTTGTCAAGCCAGCCAATTGGTTTGTATTGGCTATATGTAGTAGATAAGATCTTTGCTGACATGAAAGTTGAATAGCAAGATCTGTGATAGACTGCTTCAGCAGGAACGACGTCGAAACACTGTTGCCATCTTCTCTCAACTTCACGAGCCCATGGCCCATTCCTTTGTTCACACACGTCAAGAATCTGGCAACTAGATGGCAGGCTACACGCTGATGACACCTGTACACTATGACTCACTCCCTCCCTCCCTCATTCTCTCCAGCCCTCCCTCCATATCTCTCCCTCTCTCTCTCTCTCTCTCTCTCTCTCTATCTCTCTATCTCTCCCTCCCTCCCTACCTCCCCCCCCCTCTCTCTCTCTCTCTCTCTCTCTCTCTCTCTCTCTCTCTATCTCTCTCTCTCTCTCTCTCTCTCTCTCTCTCTCTCTCTCTCTCTCTATCTCTCTATCTATCTCTCTCCCCCTCTCTCTCACTCTCTTAGATGGTCTATATTGTGACAATCTTCCTCAACACATCAGACTGGTAGGACACCCAGTCGGTAACACGCCACCAGGATTGATTTTGCTCTGGTAAGAGAGGATCACAAAATCTTATTTTACCCTCGGGGCTCCAGATACACCCACTATGCCACGGCGTCCCACCATTCCATCCTCAAACCGCTCATCAGATGCTCTGCTAATAATATCAAAGCTGATTTTGGAAGTAACACTCCACCACCCCCACCCCCACCAACCCCCCCCCCCACCCCCACCCCACCCAGCATTCCACCAATGCTAAATCATTAAATTAACGCAATTACCGTGGGATATTAACATGTTTTGTTGACAAGTTGGGTTAAATGTTTACAGAGTAAAGTACATCATGTCGGCATAATAGCTTGCAGCAAGTATATCGCAAGGCATCGGCGTTACACGTTACGCGTGATCCCGGAAACAGATAACACCTGCATGTAGTTGGTTTATGCGCAGTTTGGGAAATGACTGGCTACACCAATTAATTTGCCACTTACGCAAATCAATTGCTAGTATGTAAATAATGGACAGGAAATAGCATACTCCATAAATTTTCAGAAAATATACTGATCAAACTTCTTGTACTGAGACTCCCATCGGGCGAATGGTACACTGCAAATATTACAAACATCTAGTGTGCGGTCATTATGTATTTTGTAAGATTTCCCCAAAAAGGATTTTTGCGGATTTTGAATATAATATAGAGCAACAGACTCCGCTTCAAACGACACAAACATTAGCATGATAGCAACCGGGTCCGACCATAAGTCTACTGCACTATTAAATCAGCAGGCATTTGATTTTCGGTTACATTTTTTACGAAATCATCTTGTTTTTCATTAATCCATCTTTTGGCGTGGTTGTGTTATATTATGAGTTTTTATTGTGTATCAGGTTCTACATCTAAATTTGTTTTCATTGTAAGGGAAAATGCGTAGTGAATATTTGAAATCAATAGGCAGTAGTCGAGAACGTCGAATTCTGTGATTTTATTAACCCGTTCATGCCGAAACCCGCCAAACCCGACCTCTACAGTTCTCTGGAGGAATGCACATTTGCAGGCCAAGAGAAAACTATATTTTGAAAATTTACCACTGAAATCCCTGTCTAGGTTACCGAGCCAGGCATTACAGTGGTAAAATTTCAAAAATAGTCTTCTCCTGGTCTGCAAATAGACATTCAATAAGCTAATTTTTTTACTTTCCTTTCCAAATTTGGTCATTAAAGGTATACAGATTGAATGAGACGGTATGGCTTAGTCTATCATTAATCTATGTTCGTAGTTGGTTACATTTCCTATATTTTTGTCGCTACCCGTTCTGCTGTTTAGCATATACAGTTTCTTCTATCTACATAGTTCTAACAATTGATGTCCTTGCTGATCTAGTCTGGTTTTGTCTTTGGATACTCTGATTGGTCCATTTCAAGCACGGGCACACCTGTGATGATTGTCTTCTTCGGAATCGCCATTTTATTTTGGTATGTGTACCTGCGATTATTTGGGATTATCTTGTTCTTGCTGTTATTCAAAACGTCATTATAACATCTTCCCCCGTAGCGATAATGATACTCACTATACTGCTGGCATCCGATGTGACTCTCGTTACAGAACATTGTTATAAGAAATAAGTTAAGTTAAAGCGACTATATTGTAAGAATGTCATATCTATAGCTGAAAGTCATGCAGCTACCACCTACATACATATCAGCCACAGTTCATCCCATTTTCCATGAATAATATATCAAAGAACTCGATACAATAATGTGCTACACGGATAAGGAGAAAGCTGTATACAAATTACATATTGATGTTTCATTTCAATTTTCCTCATTGTGTTGGAGATGAAAGGCTGGCTGGTTTGACGTGAATCATAACTGACGGGCAAGTTCTACAGGTAATAGTGGGGTTTCTTGTTTTGTAGACTATCCTGCTCCATATTGTATCTACGCACCCACGCCCTACCGTGTGCATATTGCCATTATTAGTCAAGCCTGCTGTCTCTCGGTATTTGGTACCAGCTGGCTTGCCCTTAAGCCATTGTAATGCTAGTTTCTCTATTTCAAGGCACCTATACAACCAAGATGTTACATATTTTGAAACTATTTCGATATATGCAGCAACAGTATCTCCGAGTCAAATGCGTCTCAACCTATTTAATAGAACACCCTTAAGATAATCAATGAATTCTATTTGTCTCTAAGGTATAAAGAGCTATAGCAAAAATCATGTTTATCATATTGGGTTTGCCCTCTCTTAGCAATTGCTATAATCATATGTGCGTGGATAGAATATTGTCAAATATCGCGTAGCAGGTTGTTTGACGGAGTGCTTATTTTATGACAACAAGTATGCCGTGTTCGGCAAACACAATACCATGTGCACATTGGTGCATCATCATCATCATCATCATCATCATCATCATCATCACCATAGCCAAGTTTGCTGTCTCTCGGTATTGGGTACCAGATGGCTTTTGTATTTGTTTATTTGAAGTAGGGATGGTTGTCACTGTGCTTCAAGTTCAACAACAACAGTTGAGGCAGCAGCAGAACCAACAGCATCAGCATCAGCATCAGTAGCAACAGCAGCAGCGGTAACAGCAGCCGCGGAAACAACATGAACATCAGCGGCAACAGCATTAGCAGCAGCAGCGGCAGTGGTAATAGCATCATCATCAGCAGCAACAGCAGCAGCATCAGCAGCAACAGCAGCAGCGGTAACAGCGTCAGCATCAGTAGCAATAACAGCAGCCGTAACACCATCACCATAAGCAGCAACAGCAGCAGCGGTCGCAACACCAGCATCAGCCGCAACGGCATCACCATTATCATCATCATTATCATCATCAACAGCAGCAGCAGCAGCAGTATCGCCAGCAGCAGCATCAGCAGCAGCAGCAGCGGCGGCGGTAACAGCATCAGCATAAGCAGCAACTACAGCAGCATCAGAAGTAACATCAGCAGCGGTAGCAACGTCAGCATCAGTAGCGCCAACGGCAGCAGTAACAGCATCAGCATCATCATCAATATCATCATCATCATCATCGTCATCATCATCATCATCATCATCAGCAGCAGCAGCAGCAGCAGCAGCAGCAGCAGCAGCAGCAGCAGCGGTAACACCATCGGCTGCATCGGCAGTATTTACATTGTGGTAACAGTAGCAGCAGCAGTGGCAACAGCATCGGCAGTATTTACATTGTGGTAACAATAGCAGCAGCGGCGGCAGTAGCAGAGTGTGTTCCAAAGCGGCCACCACTAAGTGGTACTAAGCTGTTGTACCAGGAAAAGAAGAAATGACCAAATAATGAACGTCAGGGTAGGCAAGCGCACATAATTTTTAAATATAACGATAACACGTCTCTCTTTTTAGCAATACCGGCATATATTTGCGCAAAGGAGGCATACACTGTCTTAGAATGTGATTGTTCTTAAGTCACGTGGCCACAAAATACAATAGAGGGATCCGATTATTCACCCATATCTATGCTGTCATAAACACGTAGGTCCCATGTATGCTGACGCCACAGCCATAACCCTGATTCTAGCTCTGTCATGGACATGGAATGTTTTATCAACTGCATGAATTGTATGTCTTGACGGATTTAATATTTATTACACATTCTGTTGAATATTTTGTAACTAATTTGACTGGCTGCCGTTGCTGCTTTTCATTGATGGCCCATCAAGTCGGTGTTTAATACAGGGTCCGCATCAATGTATGGCAATGAGAACAGAGGCCCCAGGGGTCCTCCCACTTGAATCGCATTCACAGAGTTGCAATAGGGATCGACTATACAGAAACAGCGCAAAGTGTCAGTACATCACCGCTACTCATTAAAGTCGACACAACCTCTGAGATTGCTCATTTTCGCAGAACGAAATTTCGATTAGCTAAGCACCACGCATTCGTTCCCCCCTGATCAGTGACACCGATGTGCTTCGCATACTAAATATTGCATCATATTCCGTGAGCTCCCAGGGTGTGTGTCAAGTCGATGTTACGATACTTCGCGAGTTTTTGCGGCTATTGTCTCTGGGCCCCACTAACACTCTAATTATAATGTCCCACACTTTTGTCTCTATTATGGTCTTTGAATAAAACATCTTAAGCCTCAACATGTGAAATAATCAGCTAGAGCTTTTGATTCACCTTCTTGTTTTACCGTCGTAGAATGGAACACTTACGTGGCGTGTTGTTTTCTCAAAATATCTATCAATGCAAAATTTCTATCAACACAAAATATCTAACTGCTCAAAATATATAATGCCTGCCTGTATGCATGCCTACCTGCCTGCCTGCCTGCCTACCTGCCTGCCCGTCTGCTTGCATGTCTGCCTGCCCGTCTGCCTGCCTGTCTGCCTGCCTGACTGCCCGCTTGCCTACCCATCCGCATGCATGCATGCCTGCGTGTCTGCCTGCCAGCGTGACCAGATTGGTTGGTTGATTGGTTCGTCGGCCAGGCTGTTGGTCGCTCGGTTGGTCGGTCAGTCAGTCGGCCCATCCTTTCGTCGAGATATAGTACTGTTATCTTCCATCGTTCATCAAGGGTTCTTAAACCATCACCTCTTCGCAGCATACCCTGACTACTACGATGCAGGATTATAATGCAGTTTAGGATTCTCATCGCCACATGCAAACATATACCAGAAGGAGTGTCAATCCTCCCCTTCCAATGCATAGTTTGTCTTAGAATTAATATTCTCATCACTTTAGTCTAGCGTTCCCCGGTTGTTGTGGACATTATAGTTGTGGTATGGTCTTTCCCTTGTCATTGATTGATTGATTGATTGATTGATTGATTGATTGATTGATTACCCGATTGCTTGCTTGCTTGATTGATTGATTGATTGATTGATTGATTGATTGATTGATTGATTGATTGATTGGTTGGTTGGTTGGTTGGTTGGTTGCTTGATTAATGGATTGATTGGTTGATTGAATGGTCTGCCGGTGGGTTGCTCGGTCGGTCGGTTGGTCTGTTGGTCGGTCAGTCAGTCGGTTGGTCTTGGAGAAATATGATATTTTAACTATAACATCTCGCTTCCCAAGCTGCACTAAGAAACCAAGCCTCTTTCATAATTACATTTTTATAACCATTTTGTTTGAGACAGAAAATAAAATGGCTTTTGCATACCCATACTTGTTATTGTGTAGTCTTATAGTTGATGATAGAAGGACCAGTTAAACTAACTAGACAACTTCAATGACTCGAGAGATTTAGCCAACTACGGCAATGGGCCACTGTGGTCTCCTCCGTGTCATTGTCATTTTATGACCAGTAATGTAGCATACTTGTGCAATTTGCCCATTCTAAGCGATTATCTGGTCATATGATCGTGAATAGTGATAAAAGGAGTGCTTTAGAACGGAACGCAGTGGGAGCTGCCGATCCACGATCCTCGGCTGCAGGAGGGAGGTGGGCCATCAGAACAGAGGCAACTACATGAGGCTGACTGTTGTTAGACTGTTTTAGTCGTTGGGAGCTGCTGATCACCGATCAGTGGCTACAGGAGGGAGGTTGGTTGTCAGAACTGAGGCGACGCCTGGCGGCGATGCGTTTTACAATTCAGGGTCCACTGCAATCACCACCACCCCCATGATGGACTCCCATCCATTGTTCAGGCCATGCCAGGCAAGTACACAACTTCCATTTAGACCTACAACATCATAAGTTTATTCACGCCAGACAATTACAAAACTTCCACTACAAATCCACTATTAGTAAAGGTTTACTCATAAGATTCCGTACCATGGATACAAAATAAGTTCACCGATGAGGAGGTGTATTACAACGTAGGGCCCACCACGACCCCTCACAACGAGCCACCCATTCCAGATCCATACAGGACGCTCAAAGCAGAGACACACTGCACAAGAAACTCACAGATGAGGAGGTGTATTACAATGTAGAGACACAACTGTGCAAGATGCGCTTCGACTGCCTCATTGAAGAAATTACTCTAAAATAAAAAATTTAGCAACACATTTATTCGAGATCATCGTTTGAAAGCATCAACCATATTGATGCTGTGGCTCGTTAACAGATGACCTAAATACTGTCTTAGGTCTGTCATTGCCATTGCTGTCAGTGGATAGCATCTAACCCCTAACTCAGTGCCTGGTGGGGTTTTCGAGCGAGTAACTCGTCTACTACTATTGCGAATGATAGGTCAGGAGAAGCTCTCCAGAACTCAAGCAATTTATTTGCATAGTCGCCCAGGTCATGTAATGATTTTGCCACTGTTGTTCCTGCCATGCCGCACCGCCTACACCATGCATGCAACCCGATAGTTCTTCAGGGTACTCCATGATGGAGTTTCAGATTCAGTTAGCTTGAGTACCTATACAGTTCGTTTCTCTAATAGGGCATCACCTGGTGGTAGGGCACATGAACATCTATAATTCCGTATTAGAGAAATGACTTCCTAAGTATATCTTGCAATATATTTTATGAGCTATTTTATGAGACATTTTATGAAACATTTTATGAAGCAACATAGCCACAATATGTCTATCCTCTCGGTTGAAGATATTATTTCCGCTTTTCAAAAAGCTGAACAACCAGATCTTCATGTTTTACAAATAGGACTGGTCCCATATTAGCGCTTGGAAACATAACGTTAATTACGCGAGTGTCTTTATCCTGATAGATGTACATCATTATCCATTACGTTACCATTTTGAGGGAGAAAAGCATGTAGGCCACTTAACAGCATCCCATGGTCGGAATTACTCTCCTCAACTTCAAGTTCAGAAATATTCAACCTTATAGTATGAAGGGGTTGCTAAGCCTGATGATAAAACCAGTAATCTATACACATTGTTTAACTATATAAGCAAATCTTTCTCTGATGAGGTCCATCGGATGATCCATGAACAACATATTGGAATCATCAGCATATCAATTACAATGCCTAACTTGAGAGTAGTCAACATGACACAGGATCGAATCTCAGATAAAGCATTCATGAATGGTGGGGCATTGCTAGGTACCCCTATGGTCTGCATACATCATAAATTGGATGAAGCTGGAAAGCCTATAGGTAAATACTATGAAAATCCAACAATAACGAGGAGATATCTGTGACTGATGAGAATATACATCGAGTCTGCACGTCCGGGTCGATACACGACAGGATTATTGAAGGTCTCGCAGTTGTACTTTCAAGTATAGGAATCAGTTTACCCATGAAAATTCTGGTAGACATCATTGAATATGCTCCTAAAAGAAAGGCGTACGACATAGCTGACTTTATTAACTCCTCACCACGGAGGTAAATTCATTCAGCCCAGCACCGGGGAAGACTGTGAGAGGGTGCGTGACCTCCTCTTCACACTTAAATTTATTCAAAAAACATATTCATTCCAAATGTCCATTTGCAGACCAAGAGAAGACTATTTTTGAAAATTTATCAATGGAATGACTAGCTCAGTTATCATACCTGGTGGTGGCTACCACTGCGTTCTGTTATAAAACATTCCTTTTATAACTACTAAGTGTTTTATGATTTATTATTTTATACGCCAAGTGCTTACTGCCAGCTATCTAATTTGTTTGTCAAGATATAGGTAGCAAACAAAATGACTATATAACTCCAAGACCCCACCTGTCTGGGAGAACCCTGGATTATCACTGGCTGGCCAGCCTCTCTCTCTTCTCTTTTCTGCGGAGATTTTGTATGTGGTTCCCGTTGCTCCTACCTACTGTCATTGTGCTCCTACACTAGTGCGTATCTTTTATTTTCGAACTGGGTACCGTCTAGCTGAGGGGTTTTGAGAGATTTGAACAATGTTTTTTTATTATAATTCAGGGCTGTTATGAATTGAGCCAATGGGGAACTGATAACCAGCCTACAAATAATGACATTTATCTTTAATGAATTGTTGTGCAATAATAGCAATCAGATCAATCGGATGGATACCGCACTGATAACTACATTTTGAAATTATTGACAACAGTCTACAGCAACACACTGATAACTACATTTTGAAATTACTGACAACAGTCTTTAATATGTATATATGTATATATGTATGCTGGCGTTACTGATGGTAATCTGTAGGTTTATATTCCCTCTGCTCTGTGAAACCAGTGCACACCCGTGAATAATGCATGCATAGCCGAGATAGCTAATGCGTTTTTTTCTTTATATGTCAAATTATACTTAAAAAGCACAGGTTCAAATCTCGCTATGTATTATTAGTGAAATATTACTTCAAATCGCATAAAAATGACACACGCTACAGTTCTTACTGAATTAATACTATCATCATAATACACCTGCAAACGACAATACTGTTACAAAAGATATAGACCTAACCGATATGTGTACACATTTTTTTCTTAGGATATTCATATCATAGATAACTCATAACAGGTTGTCAGCTAAATCTAGGTCATTTTTTTATTAATGCATACATAGCGGAGATAGCTAATGCGTTGTACTATATGTCGAATTACACTTAAAATCGGCTGTTAAAATCTCGCGATGTATTATTAGTAAATGTTATTGAGAGTAAAACTATTGCCAGATAGTAGAGCATGCTGGACAACGTGATGATGATTGATGATGATTGATGATGATGATTGATGATGATGATTGATGATGATTGATGATGATTGATGATGATTGATGATGATGATTGATGATGATTGATGATGATGATTGATGACAATGATGATGATGATGATGATGATGATGATGATGATTGATGATGATTGATGATGATTGATGCTGCTGATTGATGATGAAGTTGGTGATGATGATGATGATGATGAAGTTGATGATGAAATTGACGATGAAGTTGATGAAGTTGATGAAGATGTTGAAGTTGATGATGAAGTTAATGATGAAGTTGATGATGAAGTTGATGAATATGATGAAGTTGATGAAGGTGATGACGTTGATGATGAAGTTGATGATGATGATGATGATGAAGTTGAAGATTATGAAGTTGATGATGAAGTTGATGAAGATGATGAAGTTGATGATGAAGATGATGAAGTTGATGATGAAGTTGATGAAGATGATGAAGTTGATGATGAAGTTGATGATGAAGTTGATGAAGATGATGAAGTTGATAATGATCTTCACGAGCCTCTTGAGGAACTTCATGAGCTTTTTGATAAACTTCATGAGCTTACTTTATGAGCTTCTTGAGGAACTTTATGAGCTTCTTGAGGAACTTCATGAGCTTCTTGAGGAACTTTTTTTTATGAAACTCTATCCATTGAGAATCAGATGCCCCGACTCTCTTCCGCTGAAACTTCTCACGGAAGATCCACTTCGTCCATGTCTTCTTAGCATTTGCCTTCAGAACAGGTTTGATGAGGTAGTCCTGGTAGTTCTTCCCAGATAAATTTAGAAAGTCCTTCAGATTACTCTCTAACTGCTTCCTCCCTCTTTCGTTGAAGATGTGCTCAATGGCCTCCTTATGGCCAGCAGACAACCCCTCCTCTCTACCTTCAGTGTGACCGGTGGCATGCCCAGCCTCATGGCCCTCAGTCACACATGTACTGATCTCCTCTCAGAAGTAATCTGTGTCCCCGGTCTGTAGTCTGTCAAGCATCCGGTGTTCATCATTAGTGTGGAGGTTGAATACGCCAGCCCACTTCCCGACCATTAGGAGATCTTTGGGATCAACCCTAGTCTTCTGGAGAGCTAGAATTACAGGACTCTTGGTCAATTTGAAGGGTATGTTGAGTGACCTGTCCTGGGCACTGTCAAACTTCCGGTAGACCATCTGAGTCAATGATTCCTTTGCACTGTGGGCCGTTGTGGTCTCCTCTATGGCAGTCAGTATCTCTGCATCAGATCGAGGCGAGACCTTGGCTCGCTCGTAGATAATGTTGATGACGTTGATGACCCTGTCGATCAACAGCTGCACACGTTTCTGGTTGCGTCTTCTGGGAGGGTTGCACTGGTTTCGTTTTCTTGGAGGCAGTGTGCCCACCAACTGGTTTCTTCTGCCTTCCAAAGATGATCTGCTGGAGAACTTTACCAAACATCACCGTTTAAACCTGTATATACCACGATGTTTAAACACTGCAGCAGTGCATGCGGCATCCTGATGGAGTGGTTGAACTACGACCTCGCACCACACCAATCCACGAAGGAACTGCTTGACAGTCATTCGACCTAGTATCCATGATGTGAACCCTTTATCCATGGTGGGGAAGTTCATCGACTTCGCGATTTTCCAACAGATCCACAAGATTAGGAGCATGACACTCAAGTTTAAGCTAGAGAGCTCTGCGGAGAAGGATGTACAGCTCCCGCAGATGGTGTGCAGGTGGGAGCTTGTGCATAACAACAACACCCTGGACACCACCTACATAAACCATGAGTATCGAGTCCTGGCTCCTCTAGCTCGTGGACCAGTCTACTATGCGAAGGGGAAAGGGTTCTATGCCATCGGATGTAATGAAGGTTTCACAGAATTCAACTTACAGCCAGACGTAGAAACACCTGTTGTGGTGCCACTCTTCTCCCCCTCGAGAACACACACACATGAACCCGGTCTTGATGCAGGACAAGCTGTTCCTTCAGGTGTACACTGAACATCTGTATGAAGTAACAATGACATCTCCACGACTTCACATCTGGCATGATGAGAATGACCAGGAACTAAAACGGGAGGGTTATAGACAGCGAATTCTACATGCAGCGCGGGAGTACAGGCAGATCCAGGCCACAGACAGCCTGGTCTAGGGTTGATATTGCAACGATGTGTCTCGGATTGTGTAGCTGTTTAGGTTGTCTTGGTTTAGAAAGGAGGGCTAGTCCAGCAGGTGGGTGAGCTCAATGACTTCAAACTTATAGTGGCTGAGACTAATGTTCTCAGTGAGCTAAGCAATCAGGCTGATTGCTGTCTCTATCGACCGGAAACGAATTCATCTGCCTTACTGCATCTAACCAGTGGCCCCGAGGATCTGGAGATGGCACTCGATGGTCAGTACCACCTCGGAGGTAAGAACATCTCACCTAATAATGGCAACTGGCTCAGCTTTTATGTTGGGAACCTGCTCGGAGAGCGAGTGGGCACTCGCACAGTAGGCGTGACAGTACAGTGCTTCGGCTATGCAAGGTTTGTGTATCGCACACCACTGGTATTCAGCTTGAGCGCACGTAGAGCACGATGCCGTCTAGCAGCCAGTGGGCCCTCTGTTCTGATAGCCTACTTCCCTACTGTAGCCGCCAATCGGCGATCCGTGAATCCCATCGATTAAAACAGTCTACAACAGTCGGCTCCCACCACGTCTGTTCTAAAACATGGTCGGAACAATGGATGGGGGCCCACTAGGTGTGGGGTGGGGGTTATTGTGGACCCTATGTTGTAAAACACATCACAGTCAGCCGTCGCCTCTGTTCTGACAACTCACCTCCCTACTGTAGCCGCTGATCGGCGAGCAGTAGCTCCCACCGACTAAAACAGTCTAACAACAGTTGGCCTCCTTCAGCTGCCTCTGTTCTGACAGCCCACCTCCCTTCTGTAGTCGCGGATCGTGGACCGGCAGCTCCAACCACGTTCTGTTCTAAAACACACATTTTATCACTACTTCGTGGAAATATGTGATTCTAGTCTGTGCACTGGCCGGATACAAAGTAACAATAGTTCATAACCACGATAGGAACTAACAATACCATTTTCTCCTCAATGGGTATCATACAGAACCCGAAATCAAGCATATTATAAGAGGAACTTGACTTAATTAGGGCGACCATCTCTCCGGATTTGACCGAAAATGTGGATTTTTTTAACAGGCCTCAGGATTTCCGGAGCTCTTGTCAAATATCTGGACGTTTCTGTTGAATTAGCAATGGGCATGGACGCATTAATGTATTACCAGTATTCGATGCATGTAGTGCAATCGCGACCCTAATTCAAGTCGCCCCATTACTTCTGAATAGCCTTATAATTTATTTACATAGACTTATGCAAATATTAAATGACGAGTTTGAGTTTAATTTGATGAGTTGTATGTATTTCTGCATGCTGATATAGGCAAATACTGGAGGAGTCAAATCATGGGCGTGTGGACCATCTCTCAAAAGGGCAACGCGCGCACGACAGCGCGCTTACAAACTTAGTTTCTGGACAAAGAATCGTGACAAGCTGGCCGCCCTTGTTAATATTGATCCGATATTCCTGCTCGTCACATTTGTACAAGTTATTTGATCCGCATCACCTTCCCGCTGGCGCCTATGCTCCGGTGACGATGGGAATACTAGCATTAAAATGATTTCAATCGATTCATTCCTAACATCCCTTAAAAGAAATATCATTTTTTTAACATAGACGTTTAGCGCACATGGTAAGAACAAGACGAATTATGAACCCATGCCTTTTTAATAATCACATTATTTCTAAATTATTGATTGAGACACAAGTTTGCTTACCCATGCTTGCTATTTTGTCGCCTTATGGTCGGGCACAGCAATACCATGAGTGAGTTCAGGAAGGAAAATGTTCGGCGAACGTTCGCCAATTATGTTCGCCGTTCGTGGCGAACTATATTCGCCTTCGTGAATGAGTTGGCATGCATAACTTCGACGAGCATTCTTTTACGACATCACGTGATTGTTATGGGGTGGGCGGGAGGTGGTAACTTTTTTGTCAGATCCGATGCACCATGATGTCATATTTATTACGTCATAATGAATATCAGTGTCTCAGAAACAATCCACATGTATACACATATTGGGGGAAGACTAACATAATACTAAGATCGCTAAGAACGCATTGGTATGCATTAGGTATGGTTAAATTGACAATCAAAGTGTCCCAATTGACGATGCTGTATATTTTTCCGCCATCTTGGTATTCACGGCAAATCATGACGAATCACCTATACAGTTGTTCGCCTCTACACAAAACGCTCGCAGCGAAGGTTCGGCGCACAGCTCGTTCAGGAGGGCCAACGTACCACGTGACCTAACAATTGTTCGGCGAACGGAAAATATTCGTCTTCTGAACGGACCGCAGTTAATCCAACTAGACAAGTTCAATGACACGGTAGAGTTAACCAATTCCCACAATGCACTGCTCTATTGTCACCCTATGGTCCACTAATGCACTTGCGCAGTTCATCCATTCTAATCGCGTATCCGGTCATATGATCCTGACAATATCTGGTTTAGTGACTGGCGACAAAAAGCAACGATAGTTAGTGACCATGATATGAACTGACAACACCATTTTCATCTCACTAAGAATCACACAGAATCCGAAATGAAGCGCATTTTAAGAGAAAATTGATGGTCTTAATATTGGCCAGATGTGCACACGTTATCAGAGTGTCATTGCTTGCCGTAACCGCGCTGTCGCCTCTGCAGATAACGATGGGAATACTAGAGTTAAAATGAGTTATATCGATTCATTTCGAACAGCTCTTAGACGGACACAGAAACGGCTCCCAGGGGCTCCTCGCGCGAACATAACATGAACACAGCGCGAGGAGAAAGAGCAATTGGGAGGCATGATATAATTGTAGACGCTAGATTGTTTTGTATATCATTTATGTACGAACCGTCGATATTATAACGCTTTATCTCATCTTCCCGTTGTCTGGTTGTGAATAGCAAACCATGCTTGCGTAAATGTCCACATAGAATTACTACGGCCACACATATTCCCCCGGGACTAGTACCGGTAGTCAACGTGGCATAATTTAATCGCCACACGGCAATATTGCTCATTTACCAGCCTTCATTGTGTAGTAACTTACTATGCCAGCAGCTCGAATTTTACCAATATTATGGAGTGCACTAAGTTCCTCCACGGTTGCAGTGTTAATACACACAGGTTTCGGCATTATGGGTCACCTGTTGATTTTTACCAGGGAAGCGAAATTAATATTCGCCAAAAAGTAATATCATTTACTGAAATAAGTTGTGAGCGTATGCTTACTGAAAAATATAACTCACTGAGTAGTGATGGTGGTGCAACTCCGGAGAACGTCTATATGAATCTTCCGAAGCCAAACCAGATTCAGTAGCATACCTGCATGCAAACCATCCTTCAGAAACTCGAAAGTATAATGATAACCGACGCGTTTACGTGCACTAGATTTTTTACGGAGTGTTAACTCTACACTGCATTTGATGGTGTGTACACCAATATCTGCATTAATTTTCTCAATTCTATCATTGAGAAGAGAGAGTTGGTCATGCAGTTGCATCTCTTGGTCTTTGAAGGAACAGGGATTCAAATGGTGCAGTTGCTCATTATACAGGACCAGAGAATACGCCGGGATATCGATAAATTTCACCGTTTGGCCGTAATGCCTTACTATGTCTATCGCACGTTGATAGTTTTGCCAAATGCGGTCTACCGCGAGTTCATCATCGGCCGTCCTTAAATAGACAAAACAGTCGCCTCGTTTCTTGGTAATGTCGCAAGTTCCGGCCCAGCTATAGAAGACGATACGGTCAAATTTCTGAACGGCGTTGGCTATTCTCGACTGCATATTAGTACCACCGCTTTTACACCAATACTCAACAAACGCAGTTTGATCAGCCCTTTTCAAAATGAAACCTTTACTTGTACCCAACAAAATTGCTTTGTGGGTAAAGGATTGATCCACAGAAAACTGGGTGCGAGCCAAAAACTCCTCAGATTTAACTTGAAAAGAAGGCATAAGCTGAGTAGTGTTTTAACGGAGTAGCTAGCAATGTTCTAATGAACTTTTTGAATTAATAATAACAAGAAAAAAACAAATAATGTTCAGCGTAACTAGTAAACCTAATACTACAATTGAAACATATTTGTTGATTAGAAGGGAGATTACCCTCTAAT
>CM067360.1:131090640-131198140 GCA_034401795.1 Chaetoderma sp. LZ-2023a
TTCCTCAGTGTGTAGGAGATGACAAGACGGTTGGTTTGACGCGATTCGTAATTGACGGGTACGTTCCAAAGGAACCCTATTATATCGACTCGCCCACACATTCGCGTGCTTCTATTGCCATTATTATCCGAGCTTTCGTTCTCTCGATATTGGGTACCGGATGGCTTTAACCTTACTGCCAATCTCTCAATTTCAAGACAACCATACAGCAAAGATGTATTGCAATTATTTCCACTCGAAGCGGTTGCTCCCATAGGCTGCAACGACAACTCCAGGTCAAATTAGTCTCAATGAATTTAACTAAATATCCTTAAGATTATAAGGATTAGTATTTTCAGGTCTCTAATGGATAAAGGGTTATGGCAAAAATCGTGTTTATCATTTTGCGTTTCCATCACTTAGTAATTGTTATAATTATATGTGCGTGGTTAGACTATCAGCAAATGTCCTTACCAGTTTGGTTGACGTAATGAGTATTTTCCCATCATCATCATCATCATCATCATCATCATCATCATCATCATCGTCATCATCATCATCATCATACATAGCAATATAACTGCTATCGCTGAAACATGTAGCAACGACACTACCATATTAACTCCAGAATGCTCGAAAATAGAATTGTATACCTTGTTGTAAGGAATTGAAATACATCTTGGCATATAATGAATTCATTTCGTTTAAATAATTTTTGTGTTTGTGGATTTGGATTAGGGATGCCTAACTTCAACAACAAAGGGTGCGGCAGTGGAAGCAGCAGCGGTAGCAGTAGCGATAGGAACAGCGGTGGCGACGGAAGCAGCACTAGCGGCGGCGGTGGCAGCAGCGGCGCCGATACAAGTGTGGTAACAATGACAGCAACAGCCGCAGTCCTATCGTGTGTTTCAAAGCGATCATCACTGAGGGGCATTGATCACTCTAATGTCAAGATTTTAAATATTCTAATTAAATTAAAAGATGAACTTGTGTTAATTTTTCAACAAAGTTGATGGACAATGGTGCTGTCGCAGACAGCAACATCGTCCACCAGAAATGTTGAAAAATGAGCAGCGGTTTCTTTGTCATTGATACAGAAAAAAGATTTGAATATTGGCATCAGAGTGGTAATGGTTAAACTGTTCTACCAGGAAAACAAGAACAGAACACAATAATTAACGCCAGGGAAGGCAAGTACAAACAAACCGTTTAATATATCTCTAATACCGTTCGTTTGCCTATACACCAGGATCTTTCATCTGGCTGGTGAGATAACACATACGCGTCTTTATAGTTACGGTACTACTTTATTAATATACAACTTACGCTGGCACACTGTCACTGGCTCGTTTGCACAGTTAGCCACAATCCAGTTTGATACTCAAGTCGTGGAGTGGGACCAACTATCCAAAACACCAAGTGGCCGTGCCCAACGCCACACTGCAACTGACTGCCGTCCCATGTTCTATTCGAACCATGTCACGTCAGTCCATAGTCACAAACCTTGGTGACAAACAGTTGCACCGGATCCGTGGCAACACGTTCACTATATACAGTACGTAGTACTAGATTAACTACAACAATAAAGTATGGACACAATATATTCAACAATCCTCTTTCGTATAAGCCTGGTGTGTATATAATCCGTAGTAGTGTATGTAAATCAATGGTGGTGTTTGTCACTGTCGATGTATGCTAGTTCACGTGTGTGCTTATCTGTGGGCGTGGCTTGTTCATTTATTCATGCATGTGGTGTGACTGTCCTGCGTGCGCGTGCATGGGTCCTCTGTGTGCTCCTTTATGGTCGTATGTGTATATCCAGTTCTGTCCCGGATTGTGCTGTGTATATTCCGTATCCTGGTGCGCATGTGGTATATGTCTGTTTATGATTCGTGTGGTCAGTTTTGCGTTCTTGTGCGTGTGCTGAAACTCTCCCGTCCTCTGTACCATATATCCATGGTGCGTCTCGCTTTTGAGCAAACGTGTCTTACGAATTAAATGCGCTATTTCTTTCACTTTAATAAGCCTCTTAAAATTGCATAAAGCAACACATGCTTGCACGAAAACAGGCATATAACGTCTTAGAATGTGATTGCTCTCTGAGTCCCGTGGGCACACAGTGCAACAGAGTGATCCGATTTAACAGCATAATCACTTAGGTCACATGTATACCGGCGCCACACTCCCAACAGTGTAATGAGCTCCGCACTGGACAGGAAGATAGGCAGGCAGCCACGCATACAGGCATGCATGTAGGCAGCCATGCATACGGACAGGCAGCCATGCATAGGACAGGCAGCCATCGATAGAGGCAGGCAGCCATGTATACAGACAGGCAGCCATGCATAGGGTAGGAAGCCATCGATAGAGGCAGGCAGCCATGTATACATGCAGACAGGATGGACATTGAATCGGCCATCAAGTGTACGAATTACATGTCTTGACTGGTTTGCTATTTATCAAACCTTCTGCTGCATATTTTGTAACTAATTTGACCCGGCAACGTCGCTGCCATAGGCAGCAACAGTACTCAGTCAAATTAGTTTCACAATACTCAACAGGTTACGGGGATAGGTAACTTGAAATTGGTATTCTGGTAATTGCAGGATGCGAAGTGAATAAATTGATTCCAACAGGTTTAAAACTGAGAAGGGCTTAGTTAGAAGGTGGCGGACGTGTATAGAAATTGCTCCCTCTATTCCCATTGCAAACAGACTTATATAAGAAGAAGAAGAAGAAGAAGAAGATTCTCATCGATGTCCGTCAGGTGGGTGTTGAAGCCAGGGTTACATCACTCTGTGGACATAAGCACACGCACCCTACGGGGTATCCCACTTGAACCGGATTCAAAGAGTGTCAAAATGGATCGATTATGCAGAAACAGTGCAAAGTGTCAACACATCACTGCTACTCATTAAAGCCAACACAACCTCTGAGATTGCTCAATTTTCGCAGTACGAAATTTCGATTAGCTAAGCACCACGCGCTCGTCCACCCTGATTATTGGCACCGATGTGCCTCACATACTAATTCCGAGATCATGGTCGTTGAGCTCCAAAGGTTTGTCTCAAGTCGATATTGCGATGGTGCATGAGTTCCTGTCGCTATTGTCTCGGGTCCAATAACACTCTGATTATAATGGCCTGATCTTTCGTCTCTATCGTGGTCTCTCTGAAGAAAACATCCTTAAGCCTCAACATATGCAATTATCAGCTGGAGGATTAGATACACCATCTTATTTTACCCTCGTTGAACGGAACAGTGTGTCGTGTTATTTTCATAAAATATGTATCAACTCAAAATACCTATCTACTCGAAATATCTCTCTAGCTGAATTTTCTGGCTGGCTGGCTGGCTGGCTAGCTGCCAGGCTGCATCGATGCATGTGTGCCTGTTTGCCTGCTTGCCTCCATGCCTGTCTGTCTTTCGGCATTCATGCCTGTCCGTCTGTCTACCGACTTTCTGTCTGTTTGCGAGCTATCCAGTAAGACCGTTGTTTGGTAGGCCAGTCGTTCAGTCAGTCGTTCAGTCGATCGGTCGATTGGTCGGTCGGTCTGTTGGTCTGTTGATCCGTCCGTCGAGATATACTAGTGATAACGTCCTTGGTCATAAAATATTATTAAATACTCACCTCTTCGCCGCATACCCTGACTACTATGAGGAACCATTATAATACAGTTTATGTTTCTCACCGATGCCTGCAATGTTATAGAAGAAAGGTTGTCAATCCTCGCCTTCAAGAACTTCAAGAATTAAGTTCCTCACAACTTTAGTCTAGAGAAGGTTCGCTATGGAGCTAATCTGGTGTTGTGACCATGATAGTTGTGTTAGGCTCTTGCTGTTGAGTGATTGATTGATTGATTGATTGCCTGATTGAGTGATTGAATAACTGATTGATTGATTGATTGATTGATTGATTGATTGATTGATTGATTGATTTGTTGAGGCTGGTTGATTGGTTAGTTTGTTGGTTGGTTGATTGGTTGACTGGTTGTTTGGATGGTTGTTTGGTCGGTTGGTTGGTTGGTTGGTTGGTTGGTTGGTTGGTTGGTTGGTTGGTGGGTGGGTGTGATGGTGGGTGGGTGGGTTGGTTGTTTGGTTGGTTGGTTGGTTGGTTGTTTGGGTGGTGTGTTGGCTGGTTTGGTGGTTGGTTGTTTGGTTGGTGGTTTACTTGCTTGCTTTGTTACTGCGTTGGTTGGTTGGCTTGTCGCTCACCCACATGCTCGCCCACTCCCTCACGCCATCGCTCTCTCCCTCGATTGATTGACCCCGCGATCGTTCGTGATAACGCTTTAGCTTGTTAAACACGTAGCCACCTGAGTCCCTGAAACGAAAACATAAGGGGCCCAGACACTTTTATAAGGGCATCATTTTTTTAATTAGGATATATCGGCACAGAGGATCCCTCATATGGAAACATAAAATACAATAATAACGGATTTACTCAAGAAGAATATGTTAAATGACGCTTTCAAACTGGGTCCTTTAACAGACAAACCCCTGAAAAAGTAAATGCTTTACGATATAAAACTTATTCTGATGACTATTTTGAAATTACATTGACTGGAAGCCGTTGCTGCCTAAGCCACTTATATTAATTTCAAAATATTTGACAGTTTCCTGTATGGTTGCTTTGAAAATGAGATATAGGAAATTCATTAGTGAAAGGGCTACTAATATTGGCTTAACCTGCAATAGACTGATCAGATAGACATATTAAAACGAGCTTCCGTTTACGACCTTAAAATAATTTAGGTAGCCACCTTAGCTAGTTGGTTTGACATTTTGGTAGCCCATCCTAAAATCAAGTAGCCTTGGGCTACTGGGCCTCTTCTATTATTCATCACTGAATTACATAGACGTCGTGTGGTATGACTCAATAAGCATATACTCTACATGTGCTTAACAGTGCGAAATACACATTAAACCAGCTCCACACGAACAGTAATGAAATATGAAATACGTGTTTGACATGTGTTGTTCCCAGGTGTGCTAATGAAACAGACAGTGGATAACCATCGCCCAATGCGTCAACATCAACCCTCAACATTAGAGCTAATTATTATTAGGTGACGCCATGATATAGAATACTAAATGGTGAAGGTGTGAAACTCGAATTAACACAGTTGCGCGCCGGAATTGCTGGAAAATGTAGAGAAGCATACGACACGAGGATATTGGCGTGTCCACGTACGTTAGGGATGGAGGTAGTGCATAGTCATTGTCAATTGTCAAATACCTGATCATTGCGTCGATTTATAATACTATCTAGAATGCAAAATAATGGACTTTCTTTAAAGCACGCGGTCAAATGGTCACCCTTGTTAGAGAAATATGATATTTGACAATAACATCTTACTTACTAAACCTCTTTAATAATCACGTTTTTGACACCGATTGATTGAGACAGATAATAAATTTCCTTTTGCTTAACCATACTTGTTTAATTGTAGCCATGTAGTCGAGGACGGAAATACTAGTTAACCTAACTAGACAGGTTCAATGCCTCTAGAGATTTACCAACTACCAGCATGGAAAATATGATTGCAATATCTTCCATGCCATCGTCAGTTGATGAGAGGTAATGCACCTGTGCAGTTTGTCCATTCTAAGAGCGTATGCGATCCAGGCAATATGTGAATTTAGTCTGTGCACTGGCCGAACACAGGGCAACAGTAGTTCATAGCAATGAGAGGAACTAACAACACAATTTGCTTTTCAATGGGAATCATACAGGACCCGAAATCACGCGTATTCTAAGCGAAAATGTATTTTCTTTATATTGGCCAGATATTCTTGCTCGTCACGTTTGACCAAGTTATTACATTCCCATTACCTTATGCCACGGCGACAATGAGAATGTTGGCATTAAAATGATTTTTATCGATTTATTCCTATCAGCCTTTAAAGATATATCCTTTTTTATCATAGAATGTTAGTTCGCATTGTAAGATCAGGATGCATTAAGAACCCATGCCGTGCAATAACATTCTTTGTAAACTATCGATTGAGACATACATTTGCTTACCCATGCACGCTTGCTAATTTATCGCCCTATGATCTGGGACAGCAATAACAGTTAACACAACTAGAGAAGTTCAATGACACGGCAGAGTTAACCGATTGCCACAATGCACCATGTCATTACCATGTTATAACCAGTTATGCACTACTACAGTTCGTCCGTTCTAATTGATTATCCGGTATTATTCTGGCAATATGTGGATCTGGTTTAGGCATTTGTGACAAAGGGCAACAATATGTTCATGATCATGATAGGAACTGGCAACACCATTTTTGTCTTCACCCGAAATCACACAGCACAACAAAGCAAGCGTGTTCTAAGAACAATTTTATTTTCTTAATATTGGCTAGATGTTCTTGCTCGGCACGTTTGCACAATTCATTATATAGGTTTCCATTGCTTACCTTGTGTCGCCTTTGCTACCTATCGTTTGACGATGACGACGGGAATACTAACGTTAACATGATGTATATTGATTCATTCCGAACAGCCCTTAGATGAACGCAGAAACTGCTCCCTCGGGTTACTCACGCGAACGCAACGTGAACGCACCGATGGGAGAAAGACAACTTAAGAGTTGTGATATCATTGGAAACGGTAGATTGCGGTGTCCCTCATTTCTCTACGAATCCTCGATGCTATAGCAAGACAGTTTATCTCGTCACCACAGTGTCCGGTTACGAATAGAGAACAGGTCCTGCATGATTGTTGCAAAAAGAATTATTAAAGTTCCAATGATCCCACAGGACTAGTGGTCAAGGTGGCAAAATGTAATCACATTACGCCAATATTGCTCATTTATGGGCGTTCATTGTATCCATTCTGAAGCATCACACGTTGTCGCAGTGGAGTTCTGTAAATTTACATATCAGGCTGTCATCGACCCCGTGCCACTGGTATTTAACCCTTTAAACACGGAAACCACAAACAACAAACTCATTTACGATTTAATGAATACTCTGTTAAATATTTTGGAACTAATTTGACTGGAAGCTGTTGCTGCTTATAGTTGGAATCAATGTATATATACCTCGAATATTTGATTCCCCGAAATCCAATTTCAAGGTAACTATGCAGGTAACGTGTTACATATTTTGAAACTAATTTGACTGGGTACTGGGCTACCTATCAGAATGTATTTTATATACAATTTTTAAAATAATATATAGCCCCTTTAATGGTATAGCCCTTTTAATCAAGATCGCATTCCGTATAAATTAGTATAATTCTTTTAGTTTGGATATAGAGTTAGGGATCCGTGCCCCTAATTCAATTTCCCGAATAATAAATTATATGAATGCGTACGGAATGAAGTCATCATTTGTTAATATTTAGTTCACGCCATTGCATTGAAGTACTCAACGTTAGGCTAGCGGTATTCCTGATTAAAGCCGTGTTCTCACTAGAGAGTTAATCAGGAATAACGCCATACTTCAGTATGGCATTATTCCGGATTAAGTCTCTAGTGAGAACATGGCCTATGTATCTAGTGAGAACACGGCCTAAGTCTCCACCCGTACTTACTTTTAACAATGTTGTTTCCAAGCAGTCTAGTACGAATGCGGATCTTTTAATATTCGTACTTATACTTAGAAGACATAGAAGATGCTGGCACACGATGTTGACAAGATGATGATGCCACATGTAAACCATTCCGCAAGGCGTCGACAAATATTCGGAAATGGTAATTTTAACCCCGTCTCTCCCCCTTGCCGCTTGATTCAAATCGCCATTTTTTATCGTCACTTTCTGCGATTAACACATATAGTATATATCTTGATGTACAGAATCGTAACAGTTGGCAAGGGACTGAAGGGGGTTGAACCTGCGATGAATTAAATACCCACTTCTGATTTAATTAGGGAGTGTGTGTCTGCAATTCCCGTGACGATATGGCAATCGTGACAAGTTATTATTCAATGGTGAGACTGAAATATAAAAATAATGTTATAACAGACAGTGATGCTTGATATTCTCTGGAAGAACATTATCAGCAACATCGTTACACAATTTAAGGAAAACTATCTCACTATTTTAGTTGCCCAACTGAAAGATATAACTTATCCCTTAAAAAGCAGACATGCGCGTTGGTGGCTCTGATAAACGAATGGGTTGGTGGTATCGGCACGGTATCTATACATATCAAAGTCTAAATTCGTATTCTGGATGATGATGATGATGATGATGATGATAATGGCGACAACGACGACGACGACGACGACGACGATGACGACGACGACGACGACGACGACGACGACGACGATAGTGTGAAGGAGGAGGATGAGGAGGAGGTAGAAGAAGAAGAAGAAGAAGAAGAAGAAGAGAAGAAGAAGAAGAAGAAGAAAAGAATAATATTGATGCTGTTTCTGGTTTCAATGCTAAAGATGATGAAGGTTATATTTAAGATGATGACGTCGATAACGTGTATATGTACTTTTATGCATACGGTTAGACCTACATCAATAACAAAATGGCGACATGGTGACGACATGGAAGATGATGAAGATAGTGAGAATAATATTGATGCTGTTTCTCGTTTCATTGCTAAAGATGATGAAGATGATATTTAAGATGATGCCGTCGATAACCTGTATATATACTTTTATGCATACGGTTAGGCCTAAATCAATAACAAAATGGCGACAAGTAAGACACAATTTATAGGTGCGACGTTCTCATAGTCACAATTTGTTGACCAGTGTTGACAGCATCCATGCCATCTAATAAGGAAACGGTGTATTATTTACACTCAAGGACCGATGGTCTATTATGGAAATAAACTATCATTAGTAGTAAAATTTGTTTCTAAATATTCAACAACTTCTCTGTATCTTTACATTAAAATGGAGGACCCTGATGTTAGCTATGCCACGCCCATCTCTAGCTAAGCTCCACCCACGCTTGCTCGTGTTGGGATCGGTCGATCGCTGCACTCCCTGACGATCAATTTCCCGAAAACTATACAGGTAATCAGTATAATATATGGAAACTAATGCCTATGGCAGCAGCAGCAGCGCCCAGTTAAATTAGTTTCAAAATATTCAACAGCATAGTTATTAAATAGTAAAAACATACAATTCGTACAACAACGGTCAGTCCGTCATCAATTAAGCTTTCGTGACGAACTTAACTACGGCATTCATGAAATAATTGACTATGACGTCATCCTACACGTCACGTAGTTGATTATGACGTCATACGATTGCTGAATAAATAGGAACCGAGATTTGGTAAAGTCAGGCTTCAAAGGGTTAACAGGCGTAGGTATTCCCGAGTTCGCGATTACGTGCAGACTTATGTAGCACAATGATATGCAAGTGCAAAACCAGTCATATCTTTATGGAAATCATTGGCAATGCAATATGGGTCTGGACGACCTGTGTGTATAAAGATATCAAACGCCTGTACAATTTCTCACCACTCTGTAGTCGATGTTAAATCTCGGCATAATAATGCATTATTTTATTCAGATGGAGAGCACGAGGTGTTGCAATATTAATTATTTTCTGATCATCAAACATGAGATGCGCTCATAAAATCGCAATCTACGGCCCACAGAGCGTGGAAAGGAACTTGCTAGAACAAAGCTGTATGTCTGTCCTGGAGTCATTACAACGTCGTGCGCGCACCGCGCCCACATATAATAATCAGGTTTCCATCGATGGGAGAAATTTATGATAGATATATGTAGAATGGAAACAGATTCAGATTCAGATTCAGATTCATTTATTTATACCCAGGCCATTTTCACAATGACAATTGGGAAATATACAATTTATAGTCATGTACCGGATGCAGTATGAACAAATTGTTGTCTTGGTTTTCATGGTACCTCGCTTAAAGTTATTGTTTTGCTGCCGGTTTGTGAATATCGCTTTTGCTGTTGTCGCCGCTGCTGTTGTTGTTGTTGTTGCTGTTGTTGTTGTTGTTGTTGTTGTGTCGTCGTCGTGGTCGCATTCGCCAACGTCGTCGCGGCTGTCGTCTTCGCTGTCGTTGTGTATGCAGTCACCTTCCTTTTATAATGGTTAGGTTTGCTTGGAGGGAATTTTAGTTTTATTATTTTGATTAGTTTGTACAGTTTCACAAGTATTTTTTGTGTTTTTGAGAGGAGAATAATGTATAGAATTTATAGTAGTTGGATGGAAGAATTGACTTCTGGGGTGCATTCGTAAAACTGATGTACCTGAAACACGCTACCGTGGTCGAGAGGATTTATAGATCCTATCAACACAGCTTTAAAATGGATATTCCATTTACAGACCTTTCTTTAAAATTGGCGTTTAACTGAATAATCCAATCAAAGAAGTCAGTAAGAACGAGGTGTCGACCATAGTTAAAATTATATTAGAGAGTTGGCGCTGGTTCCGGCACGCCTCTACCAGGAAATACAGTACAGACCAGAAATAACATACCATGTGCCCAAGACAAATTAAACACGTAGGTTACTGGTGGATATTTTAGACTTAATTTTACTGGAAGCCATCGCTGTCTAAGGCAGCAATGGCTTCCAATCAGATTAGGTCCAAAAAGTATTCAACAGGACATGTCTTACATCGTCTTCAAAGTTGGTCTAACTAACTAACATGTGCCATTTTCGGATTTTGGAAAAATTGTAAATTATTTATGAGCTTCACAGTACATTCTGCTAAACTGCCCTTTCCGTGTATGGAAGTATCAAAGGAACCACACACAATAGAGGGATCCAGTGTATTGGCCCATCGTTTGGCGTCATAATCAACACCGTCGCGTGTGGGTGGAATCGTACTCAATTACGTAACGAATGGCGTAATTAAGCCCGTCATAAATGGTTAACAGTGCCTTAAGTTGTACGGAATGCATGTCTTTACTTGATAATAAACACATTGAACAGGATATTTAATAGTTTGAAACTAATTTGACTGGGCGCTGTTGCGCCATAGTCAGCATCAGCACCCAGTGAGATGAGTTTCAAGATATTCAACAGCATACCTGTATAGATACCTCGCTATTGAGATTATGGGAATACGGAGTTCGGGCCATCCAAACACGGAAAACAAAACGTGGACGGGGATTAGCCAGCGATGAGCGTGTCATAGCTAGAAATAAATCCCGTATCACCATCCTCCACCGAAAATTAGCCACGTGAAAGAAAGAAAAATGTGCCAAACCGCAGCTATGATTTTTAAATACCTGATTGGATTTTACCAGCGACATACAATTCGTATACTTGACGGAATTTCCATTTTCATATCGGAATTTTTCTGTCATTTATTATTGTGGCATCAACGGTGTGATTGAGTATGACGTCATATACGTAAGCGACCAATCAGATTAATCCAATGGGGGAAAAAGGTCACAGTGATGAACAACCTGTTTTGGTACGGGCAGTATGTCGAAACGAACAGCGATACCATTCAGTCAATTAACAGGCTCTAGACTTCACCCTCTGGTGTCAAAAGCTTTAAATTTTAAAATTAAATTAAAAGATGAACTGGTGTACATTTCCCCCCAAATTTGGTGGACGATGGTTCTGTTGTTGAAAATTGGTGGAAAATATGCATAAGCTTCTTTGCTATTGGCACAGTAAAAGATAGAATATTGGCATCATGGTAGTTAGGGCTAATACATATTTAATAATATTAAGCAAATAATTCTACAACTGATACAAGCATGGCCTGAATCATATCGATTGTTATTTCTGGACCATATACTTGCTCAAACCACATGCTTTTAAACGATAACCAAAATGGTATTTTCCAGGCAATAGTGAGACTAACTGCAATTAGTGGAACGTAGTTCTTTATTGTCTCTCCGTGATGCGGTCGATTCGTAAATACTTAACATCGCTTCATGTACACACATGCACCTCCCACATGGCAATTTGGAATGTGTTTAACGTCTGCTGTGTCAACCTAAGACTTTACCATCCACACCAACAAGAAAAACATCCGCTATGGTGGTCTTGAGGAATCCTCATGTGCAAGCCAACAGAACACTATTTTTTAATTTTCCCACTGTAATGACTGAATCAGTAACCAAGCCAGTAATTTGTGTGGTAAATTTTCAAAAGTAACATTCTTTTGGTCTTCAAACGGGCACTGGCTAATCAAAGCGGGAGTCACTACCACTGTGATTGCCAAGCCTGGCAACGATTGTGCTTACACGGCTCTTGATGCGCGTCCATTTGCAGGACAACATACAGTTATCCGTGTACATTCCATTGGTCAAGTAATTAGTAAACAAAATTACAAAATAATCTTCTGCTAGCCTGTAGACATTAAAATTTTCTTGAAAAATCTTGACCATTTAAGGGCGAATTGATAAGAATAGAATTGAGAGCCCTTTAGGCCGATAACATGACGCATTTAGCTATTCAGGTGATATAACATGCCATTCATATACTATGCATGGAATCTTTAAGCTTTTTATCATCCCAGCAAAGAAAGATATTCAGGCTTTAGTACATACATGTTGATAATTCCTCCAGCTTGTAATGGCGGTCTTGATTTACTTTTCACCAAATTAGTATGTACACTCAGATATAGAGGTGACAACAATAGTTGGATAATATGGTATAACATCAAACATGCAGCAGGTAAGATGGTGAATATTTTAAAACTAATTTGCCTGGAAGTTGTTCCCGCCATAGGCAGCAACAACTTCCAGCTAAATT
The DNA here is from genome assembly GCA_034401795.1 of Chaetoderma sp. LZ-2023a. Taxonomy (NCBI): domain Eukaryota; kingdom Metazoa; phylum Mollusca; class Caudofoveata; order Chaetodermatida; family Chaetodermatidae; genus Chaetoderma; species Chaetoderma sp. LZ-2023a. Next base: position 131,103,297 of record CM067360.1, read on the forward strand.
AGTTTCAAAATATTCAACAAGATGATAGTTACACAATAAAGAATGTAATGCATTGACACTTACCTGCCATCACACACTATGGCTTGAGGATACAAAATGATGGCGCTCACTGTTCAACATTTATACGATGTTACAAATCAGATCGGTGCAAAATCCGTAGACACATCATCGGTACTTGTTAAATGTTTCTGAGATTACTGATTCTCGCAGAACGAACTTTCGATTAGCTAAGCCCCAGGCGTTCGTCCCCTCGATCATTGGCACCGATGTGCTTCGCATTTTAATTCCAGGATCACATGCGTTGCCTCCCCAGTCCTGAAGGGTTCGCCTCGCGTCAATGCGTCGCGGGTTCATGAGATCTTGACACTATTGCATCGTGTATTGAACCGTGCCTAGTACAAATCCGATTTCAATGGCTTGCGCTTTTGTCTCTCCAGCGGTCTCCCTTGTGAGTTCTCTAAAATAACTCTTACATTTCATCATCTGACAATATCAGCTGGACGTACAACTTCTTATTTCCCATTGGAGAATGGAACACAATAACGCATTGTTTTTAAATGGAATCTAATGGCATTGTGGCGCTGGACGGTCTTCTGTCTACCTGCCTGCTGCCTGCCTGCCTGCCGTTCAATTGGTCTCTTGGCCGGCCAGTAGGACCGTTGGTCGGTCGGACAGTCGGTCGGACAGTCGGTCAGATGGTCGATCCGCCAGTCTGTCAGATGGTCACTTGACCATGTCTTTTTGTTCGGTCAGTCGGTCGGTCAGGTAGTCAGTCGGTCAAGTGGTTGGGTGGTCAATCGGTCGGTTAGTCGGTCATACGGTCGGTAAAACTAACTAACCAACCAGTCAACCAACAAACCAACCAACCACCCAACCAACCAACCAAACAACCAAACAACCGAGTGACCAACCAACCGGCCAACCAAGCAACCCACCAATCAACCAACCAACCAATCAACCAACCCGCCAATGAACCAACCAAGCAGCCACCTAATAAAACCAACCAGCCAAACAACCGACCAACCAAACAAACAACAAAGAAACAAACACACAAACACACCAAACAACCAACCAACCAACCAACCAACCAACCAACTAATAAAACCATCCAACCATCCAACCAACCAGCCATCCAACCAACCAACCAACCAATCAACCAACCAACCAGCCAACCGACCGACCAACCAGCCAGCCAACAAACAAACACTCATGCCAACCAACAAACCAACCAATCGACCAACCAACCAACCAACCAACCAGCCAACCTAACAAACACCCACGCAAGCAAACAACCAACCAACAAGCCAACCATCCAACCAACCAACCAACCAACCAGCCTAACACACAACCACGCAAGCAAGCAGCCAACCAACCAACAAACCAACCATCCAAACAACATACCAACCAAACAACTAATAAAAGCATCCAGCCAACCACCCAACCAAACAAACAACCAACTAACACACCAACAAACAAACCAACCAACCAACAAACCAGTTAACTGACTGACTAACTAACTAAATAACAATCTTAACGACGAACAACCGACCGACAGACCGACCGACCGACCAAAGAAACTAACAAACCAATCAAACAAGCAAGCAAGCAACCAACCAGCCAACCATCCATTCATCCATCAGCCCATCCATCCACCCGGCCACGAATGATTCCATTGTTTGAGGCATCATAAACACATAACGAATGGTCGGTCATGATCAAGAAAATCATGTGCCACGTCTCACAATTGCGACTCAGGCAACTTTGTACGAGACGCCAGCGTCTTGACAAACAAACATACATATTTACAAACAGAGACAGTCGTATAAACAGATTCATACAATTTGCCTGTCCAAATATAAAATTCAGCCACAATTTCAAATTTCTAGCATGTTTGGTTTAATATATATTCATCAACAATAGATGGATCCGATATGTCACCGAATTTGATGACGTCATACTCAAAGTAGGCTGACATCATACTACATAGTGATATATCTAGCTCCGCCAAGCACATTGAAATGTGTGGTAAGTGTAGGAATTGTATTTTTTTTTACATTTTTACTATTTAATCAAGATTTTGTTGAATATTTTGAAAGTAATTTGACTTGGAGCTGTTGCGGCAACAGCTCTCGGACAAATTATTTTCAAAATAAGCGACAACTTAACTTATACGTATATTTATTTACCTTGAAATTGCAATTCTGTGTATTCACGATTCAGAGTGCATAAATCTTTTCCTGCAAGCGTCAAAAGTGGCCGGAAAAGAGTTAGAAATAGAAGAGGCCTCCTAAGCTGTAGGAGCTAGAAACGGCAGAAGCCATGCGTGACACACATATCACATTGCCTAGTCTATAGTACGTCAATACAATATCAAAGGTCTGGATACAATACCGTGCAGCATTCTAAACACAAAACAAAACACGTTCTTGCTGTCACTTTTTATGTATTTGCATAAGTACGTTTAGTTTCGTATTTATCATTTTAACTGTTTAGATACCAATGCATTTAGCTATTAACATTTTTAATTTGAAACATGTTTAGCCTTTAATACGCTTGGCCTGTAACATGTGTAGCACTGAACGTGTTTAGAATCTAACACATCTAGGGTGCTAAACATGATGTAATCTAAACTCATTAAAAGCTAAGCACCTGGATATCTAAACACAACACTAAACATGTGCATGCAAACGCGTAAAAAGTGACAACAAGACCGTTGTTCTTTTTTCGTGCTTAGGGTTATTCCAGTTTTGCCGTCATTTTCTCCATACCCAGGGACCTTAATCAGTATAAAATAGCACAACTCTAAACCTGTTAGCTACCAAAAATGTTAGGTAAGGATATATGGTAAAACATGAAACACTTACTAAATAAGATGTACCTTATTAACATGTATGACACGGTATTTCTTATTAAATCAGTTAGATTTTACTAGAGATTACTAAACATCTAAACACATTTTAGAGGGTGGTACAATGGTAAATAAAGCTTTATAAAATGGCGTTTCTAACTGTGTATCTGTGTCTCCTTTGTGTAGTATAGCTGAAAGACACGCTGCTTTCTAGCCATGCCCCGACCATTTCTAGATATATCCCGGCCACGTCTAGCTTATCTCCGCCCATGTTTTCAGCGGGTTGGGATCGATTTATAGCCTATGTCATGAACTCTGACTTCACAAAATCCAATTTTCAATATATATATATATATACATATATATATATATATATATATATATATATATATATATATATATATATATATATATATATATATATATATATATATATATATATATATATATATATATATATATATATATATATATATATATATATATATATATATATATATATATATATATATATATATATATATATATATATATATATATATATATATATATATATATATATATATATATATATATATATATATATATATATATATATATATATATATATATATTGAAAATTGGATTTTGTGAAGTATATATATATATCAGTCAAATTAGTTTCAAAACATTCAACAGCTTACGTAAGCTGTTGAATGTTTTGAAACAAATTTGACTTGGTGCTGTTGCTGCCTAGGACAGCAACAGCACCCAGGGAAATTAGTTTCAAAATATTCAGCAGAGTGTTTATTAAATGGAATAGACATACAATTGGTACGCTTGACGAAATATTCCATGCCCATGGCGTACCTAGATGGGCCATTCATTACGTATTTTGTCAACCTGCATGCTAGGTACTTGATCACGACGTCATACACGTAAGTGGCAGATCGGATTAATCCATTTGCGGATAGATTTAACCGCAAACTATTAGGCTTTCTGATCGAAATATGCATATCTATAGAATATAAATATCAGTTACTAGATGGTGTTGACTGAGAAGAAAGTCGTGTCTATAATTTGTGGCCTGATTTCGGTCAATTAATAATCAGTATATCTACTCGCGCGTATAAAGAGTATAGTTTCAAATCTGCGTATCTATTTGTTCGTCAGAGTGATAATTCTATATCATTATGCCATACCCAACAGTTGTGAATCAATTTATAGATAATGACAAAGTCATCATCTTGATTGACCTCGTTATGATTTGTAGCATTGAAACACCCATAAGAAAAGGTTTATCAGAGATGCTTAGGAAAGGATTGATCCTATCTGTCAATCAAGTATATGAAACGAGAAGCAGCATCATTATTATTCTCACTATATTCATCATTCCCGCCTCTATTATCATCGTCATCATAATTATTATCGTCACCGGCAGGAGACAGATTATCATCATTGCAGTATATACATCATCATCATCTCCATAGTTCTCATCAGCATGGTCGTCGCCACGTAATCGTCATGCATCTCTTCCTCATCCTCCTCCACCTCGTCCTCTGCCTCCTCCTCGTCATCCTCCCCTCTTCCTCATCCGCCTGGTCTTCAGCCACCACCTCCTACTCTTCCTCCTCCTCATCATCCATATCCTACTATTCCTCCACCCATCCTGCTCCTACCCATCACCGTCCTCATGCTGCTACTGCTACTGCTGTTGCCATCTCTCCTGCTCCACCTCTCCCTCATCCATCTCCTTCTCTTCCTCTTCCTCCACTCCATTCTGTCGCTCATCCCTTCATATCCTGCTCCTCTTCCTCCTCCACCTCCTCCTCCCTCTCCTTCTCCACCCACCATTCTCATACTCGTGCACCCCGTCCTCCTCCTCGTCGCCCTCCTCAACCTCCTCCTCCTCCTTCTCCTCCTCCCTCCTCGACATAATACACTTCTTTCTCCTACCCCACAACCTCTCCCCTCAATACTTTAACAGCATATCTAGCGGTGGGTTAAAATCTTTAAGTTGAGCAACTCAAAAGCTCGGATAGTTCTCCTTAAATTGGGTAGTGATGTTACCCACACTTGTCTTTCAGAGAAAACATGTTACCCTATGAAATACACCATGAAATACTAATGTGTCGCGATTGCCATATCGCCAAGGGAATTGCAGAAGCGCGGTCTCTAATTGAATCAGAGCGTGGCCATTTCATTCACCGCAAGTTCAACTCCCTTGCCAAATGTACTCTGTACATCACGACATATTCCATATTCGTTGATCGCGGAGAGTGGCGACATAAATTAGCGATCATACACGCGCGTCAAGGGATGCACAATGACTATTTCAGAATATTTGTCGACGGCTCGGGAAATGGTTTGGCATGTGTTATAATCATCTCGTCAACATCGTGTATCAATATCTCCTAAACCCTGCACGAAGTGCTGCGCAATGGACCTTTCAAGTTTTAGCTATGCCCTGCCTATCTCTAGTTAAGCTCCGCCCACAGTTCGATCGGGTTAGGACGGCTCGATCTCTGAACTTATTGACTATCAATTTCCAGAAAACCATACAGGAAAGCTGTTGAAGATTTTGAAACTAATTTGACTGGGTGCTGTTGCTGCGCCTATGGCAGCAACAGCACCCAATCAAATTAGTTTCAAAATATTCACCAGCATGTGCATTAAATAGTAGAGACGTACTATTCTTACAACGCGTTTGACTATTACCGGTTAAAGACGGGCCTAATACAATCATTTATAACGCAATGAGTATGACGTCATCCTACACGCACCTTAGCTGATTATGACGTCATGTGACATCAGATGATGATGGATTGTAGAAAAGGTGAATTATCAACTATTATTGGCGATAGAGCGTACTGTTATACGCATTACCCGCTACTAATATGTCATACACCATTACCAAAGCCCCGACGTCATTATTTACCGAACGCCACAGTGACACCGTGTGATTATAAATAAATGAGCAATTTTGGCATATGGTGATTAAATTATGCCACGTCGACTACTGGTCCTAGGAGATCGGCGGGACCGTAATAATTTGATGCGTCCATTTATTCAGGACTCGTTCGCTCTTCACAACCAGACACCGTGAAGATGAGATAATACATCTTGCTATAACATGGGCGACTCACATATACATGGTGCGTAAAACAATACGCCGTCTACAATTATATCATGACCCCGTGTGATAATTCTCCCGTTGGTGCGCTCGCGTCACCCCCACTCCAACCAACCCTAACCCCCAAACCCCCACCCCACAGCCTACACATCACGTAGTTGATTATGACGCCATATAACGCCAGATGATGAGTGGATACACTGGAATGGTCCATTGTATGTAGGTATTAAAGATGCCAGTTTTCTTAGTGCATCCTGCTCTTACCAATTGAACTAACAAGCTATGGCCAAAATATGATATTTCTTTAAGAAGTGTGACCTTTTGACCTAGCTGTCTTAAAGAAACGCCATCATTTTACATTCTAGTTATTATTCGAAATAGCTGCGTCGATGCGGAATTGGCCAATGACTATACACAACCTATAACTTCGCGTGTGTGGCCTATTTCACTACGTTTCCGTAAAATGATAATCTGGGTGAGTCGGATCAGAGGAAATGTATTTAATCTTGTTTCCATTTTCCAGATTACTCGGCCGTCTATCGTGAGTAATGTTCCAGAAGATGTTGACCAATCATAACAAGGAATCCATAACAATTCATAAGAGGCAGTGGATGCTATGAGGTATGTTAGTGGTGAGTATGAGGCACAGCCGGGTATGAATATGGTGATTGAGTGTCATTAGTCGTCTTGGAGCTTTTCGTTTTCTAGGCGCCATTCGTTATCTTTGTGTTTTTGGATGTTATGCTGTTATTAGATGTCTGGGTGTTATCAATTGTCTGGGTGTTATTAGATGTCTGGGTGTTTTAGATGTATGGATGTTATTAGTTTTCTGGGTGTTATTAATTGTCTGCGTATTTTAGATCCCTGACTGTTATTAGTTGGCTGAGTGTTATTAGTTATCTGGGTGTTTTTGATGTATGGGTGCTATTAGATGCCTGGGTGTTTTAGATGCCTGGGTGTTATTAGATGGTATTGAAGGTTCTTTCGGATGTTCTGGATTTTGTTGACCACAACCAAAGCAGTTTACTCATAGTGTACTCTTGATTTAAGATTTGAGCCAACTCTGACCAGTAGTTCCCGAGCTATTCATGCAACAGTGGCTGTGTACCAGTAGTTCGAGAGCTAGCCATGCAACAGTGGCTGTGTACCAGTAGTTCACGAGCTATCCATGCATCATTGGCTGTGTACCAGTAGTTCATGAGGTATCCATGCACCATTGGCTGTGTACCAGTAGTTCATGCGCTATATCAATGTAACATCGTTTGTGTACCAGTAGTTCCAGAGCTATCCATGCAACATTGTCTGCGTATCAGTGGTTCACGAGCTATCAATGTAGCATTGTCTGTGTACCAGTAGTTCATGAGATATCCATGCACCATTGGCTGTGTACCAGTAGTTCGTGAGCTATCCATGTAACAGTATCTGTGTACCAGCAGTTCATGAGCTATCCATGCATCATTGGCTGTGTTACGATTTGTGCCAAATTGAATTGAAGTTGTATTTAGATACGGCCCGGAGAAGCACACAGGCACACAGACAGACACGCTTATTCGAACACAGGATACTGCCAATAGGCCATCAGATCCAAGGTAGTTTAGCAAGAATATCACGAATATATGTGGTTCATCCATACATATACCCGCTAACCTATACTGATTCATGCGCTCTATAGTCGGTGTAGGGTAGGCACCTATTTGTCACTGGCAATTACTTTAAGTTACCGATCTGCCACACACGTATTCGAAGTCATAATCATATACGTCGCTTGTTAGCTAACGGCACCGTCTGAATGTGGTATGTCCGTCTCGGGAGTTGAAAAAGCAGTCATGAAAATGTATGAGTGGTATGTATTTGGTTAATACACATTCTGTTGAATATTTTAGAACTAATTTGGTACAACTGTCCCCAGTCAAAATTGTTCCAACATAGTCAGCAAGTTACCGGCATATGCACCTTGAAAGGTAGATTATGGGAACTAAGTTCTCAAAGTTGCAAACCCATACCAACACGTGTACACAGCGGGCGAGCGTATCTAGAAATACGCGGAGTCTAGCTCGAAATTCTAAACGAGAAATACCAACATGACCTCATGGAAACATGGCATATGGGAAACAAAACACACCTTATGGTTGCTCGTTAGAAATTCATCTGGGTAGAAATGAGTAAGAAATAAATATTGCCTTAAAGGGCACACTTCTAAGCAGTACACTGCCGACATTAAAGAATCAGTCGCATAATCCTCTTATTACTATAGCCATGTACATTAACTGCTTTCGTCAGAAGCTGATGTTGTATTGAGCAACGACAACCACGATTCAAGTTGTTTTTCTGTTCTGGGGATATTCCCTAGCAGTTAATACTTCAATCATATATTAGACCTCGTCCATCAATGCCATTGTCTATTTATGTCTATTTTGAGGCTTACCTGACTGGCACACTTCACTCTGTACACATTAGAATCGAATTTCTAACAACTAAATACAGTCATATGATTTCAACTCCACTTGACTTTATGTTCTATACGTTTATTTTATACACGCCGGTATGCCATAAACACATAGCTGTGTATCTTTAGCAGTGGCTACCAGCTCAATAAATCATCATGCCGCTTTATTAGTGCCTTAGTCAGTTAGTTAGTCAGTTATAAAAGCATACACCGAAGCGTATTTAAAAAACCACTGTTCCGATGTGGAGCGAATCTTAACATGATGAAGGAACTCGCCGATCCATCGCATTTCCAGACGTTGCCGGTGATCTGGATAAAAGGGCCAGATCAGGATCTCATCACAGCTTAGATATGTTGATATCTCAGAAGGTACGGGGCTGATATGGCTCATCTCTATGCTATGGCCGTGTTCACTATGGAGACTTAATCAAGTGTAACGCCAGACTTACGTATGGCGGTGGCATACATCGGTAAGACGGCATTCCCGAGTAAATAGCTATTGTGAACATGACCTATGATTCAACAGCTGTGTGTGTGATCAAGAATATCCTAGAAATCCGGAAAAACAAACAATTACGCAGAATTTGTAAAGATCCGAAGCTGCCGAAATTCTACTCTCATTCGATGTCAACTCTAATTGACTTTATGTTTTAAAGGTGTATTTTGTACACGCCGGTCCGCCATAAACTCATAGCTGTATATCTTTAGCAGTCACTGTGGGGTACCAACTCAATACACCACAGTACCCCTTTGTTAGTAGGGTAGTCAGTTAGTCAGTTAGTTAGTCAGTTATAAAAGCATACTGAGAAGCGTGTCTAAAAGATTCTGATCCTATGTGGATCGAATTTTAACATAGCGAAGGAACTTGCCGATCAATCGTATTTCCAGACATCGCCGCTAATCCGAATTAAAAGGCCAGATCAGAATCTCATCAATTCATAGATATGTGGATATTTCAGAAAGTCCCGGGCTGATATGGCTCAAATCTATACTATGTCCGTGTTCTACATAGAGACTTAATCCGATGTAACACTGTACTTACGTATTGCGGTGCCATACTTACGTATGACGGTATTCCCAATGAAATATCTAGTGTGAACATGGCCTATGATTCCACACCTTTGTGGGTCGTCCTGAATATCCTTAAAAATCCGGAAAAAATTAACAATTACGTAATCTGTAAGCATAAGGAAGCCGTAGCTGTCTAAATTCTACCGACTTTGTTGTGTGATATATCAGTGTACTTTTATCTGTAACACCGGTATTTATGCCAATGGATCGTCCAACAATTAAGACAGACATGCCTAGAAGCCATGCGTGGACACATGACACAGTTATCACCTGATTTTACATGCATACAATGTCAAAGAGCTGGATATAATAATACACTGTTAATAATAATCGGTATTTATTGAGGGTAAATCTTCAAGTGCGCGGCCTGATCTAAAAGATACTATATTGATGTTTGCTTTGTTTCCTGTCTGCTTTGTCTGGTAGATGAAAAGATGGAGGATCTGGCGGGATTCATAATCAACGGATACATTCTAATGACATGTGTGGGTTTCTGATTTTATAATGGAAATATGACTTCTATATGAGGCGATACTCGGCGTCTCCTCTCTAGGCTGTCATTATTTGGTGTGCATGGTTTCTTCCTGGAAAGGTTAGAAGATGTCTTTGGAAGGAAACTAGTGTATACTTTTATCGTCTCGTAATGACATGCATACAGATAGGGATAGTTTCAAATGGTACGAAGTTGTACGAATAATAATTTTATGTTATTATTCCAGATTCGCAAATTAGTTACAAATTATTCACCATATTAAGATGTCTGCTAAAGCGACAATTTCTATATCCTGGAGAGGTAACTAATTTACCTTATCGGTCAACAGGATGTTTAGTATATAGTACATCCATCAACAAAATACACTGCATACACTTGACGGATGCTCATGACTGAGCTAGATACACTGTTATGATCGTGACGTCAGCCCACCATTCCAATGATATATAACTAATACAAGCTCAAGACGAGTCATGAATTCATTGGCAATGCAATGCGTGTCTGGACGACCTGCTTGCCTAAAGATATCATACGCCCATAGCATTTCCCTCATTCTGGAGTCGAGGATAAATCGCGATATGAAAATGCATTATTTTATTCAGATTTAATTCAATAGTAATTGTTTTCTGAACATCAAACATGAGATGCGCTCATAAAATCCCAATCTACGACCCGCTGAGCGTGGACAGGAACTTGCTAGAACAAATCGTTATGTCTGTCATGGAGTCATTACAACGGCATACGCGCACCGTGACCGCGTATGATAATCAGGTTTCCATCGTGGGGCCAAATTTATGATAGATATATATGCAGAATGGAAACGATGGAAGAATGGACTTCTGGTATTTTTTCCGAAGCTGATGTTCATGAAACACACTACCGTGTTTGAGAGGATTTATAAATCGCATCCGCACAGCTTTTAAACTGGATATTTCATTTACATATTTTTCTTTCAAATTGGCGTCTAACTGAATAATGCTAACAAGGAATTTGATAACAAAGAGGTGTCGGCCATAATTTTAATTATATTAGGAAGTCAGATCTGGTTCCGGATCAGGATACGCCTCTTACCAGGACATACATTACCGATCAGTAATAACACAGCATGTGTTCAAGACAAAATAAAAACGTAGGCTACGGTTGGAGATGTTGGACTTAATTTGACTGGAAGCCATCGCTGCCTAAGACAGCAATGGCTTTGAGTCAGATTAAGTCAACAAATATTCAACATGACAGTTCTTACATCGTGTTCAAATTTGTTCTAACTAGCTAGCATGTTTCATTGCTTTTTGTTTTCGAAACATTCTAACTTATTTATGAGGGTAATTTCATATTCTGCTAAACTGCTCTTTGCGTGTCTCGAAGTATCAAAGGAACCACCCACAATAGAGGAATCCAGTGTCTCGACCAATGGCGTGACATCATAATAAACAACGTCGCGCGTAGTTGGCGTCATAAGCAGTTACCTCATGAATGACGTGATTAAGTCCGTCATAACCGCTTAATGGTCCGTCAAGTTGTACTAAGTGTATGTCTTTACTAGATAATAAACAAATTGAAGATTATATTGAATATTTTGGAACTAATTTGACTGTGCGCTGCTGCTGCCATAAGCAGCAACATTACCCAGTCAGTTTAGTTTCAAGATATTCAACAGCTTGCCTGTATAGTTACCTCGCTATTGAGATTATGGGAATTCTGTGTTCGATCCATCCCACAACGGACAACACAACGTGGACGGGGCTTAGTCAGAGATGGGTGTGACAAAGCCACCCGCAGCTATGTTTTTTAAATAACTGATTGGAGTTTACCTGCGACATACAATTCGTACACTTGACGGACTTTTCCAGCTTCAGGGCGGACCTTTTCTATCAATTAGTATTGTGCCATCAACCGACATGTGATGTGATTGGGTATGACGTCATACGTATTCCACAAGTGACCCATACCACTCTGGGGTCAAAAGAGTAAGTTTCAAATTAAATGAAAAGATGAGCTGGTGTACATTTTTCAACAACTTTGGTGGAAGATGGTGCTGTCTTAAACAGCATCACTGTCCACCTAAATTGTTGACAAATGTAAACCAGTTTCTTTTCTATTGGCACAGTAAAAGATAAAATATTGGCCTCAGAGGGGTAAGGGGTAATAAATACTCAATTTAAAGGTGCAGATTCACAGCAGAATGGTTCAAAATAAAATTGTTAAAATTATATATTTTAGAGGCTTAAATTGTGTTCTTAGATGTAATAACACGAAAGACATGTTATCATGTGACGGTTTCATCATGTACAGATTAATAAAACTGTGTATGTTTTCAAATTGAATTAGCGGCACAAGTCCCTAATTCAAATTCACAACTGAAAATACGAAATTTATTTATATGGAATGAAATCGTTATATGTTAAGATTCATTTCGCTTCATTACATTGAGGTACTCAATTTAAGCCTCTAAACGTATATAATTTCAACAATTTTATTTTCAAGCATTTGTGTGTGAATATTCACCGTTAAGCAACTATTACTATACGTGATACAGGCAAGGCCTGGCTCATATCTTTCTTTTTATTTCTTTATACTTGTTCAAAAGACATGCTTTTAGAAGATAACCAGCATTGTATTTTCCACGATAACCGGTAATAGTGTGAGTAACTGTAATTAGTGGAAAGTGGTTCCATATAGTCTCTCCGTAATGTGGTTGATTCGTAAGACTCAGCATTGCGTAATGCACAAATACATGAACCTCCAACATGGCAATATCATTTGGCATGTGTTTAACACCTGCTGTATCAACCTACCAGTGTCCACGCCAACAAAAACCGTCCGCTATGGTGGTCTTAAGGAATGTCCATTTGCAAGCAAACAGAAGGCTATTTTTGAAAATTTACTACTGTAATGACTGAATCGGTAACCGAGCCAGTACTTCCAGTGGTAAATCTTCAAAAGTAACAGTCTTTTTGTCTTCAAATGGACACCGGCTAATCAAAGAGTGGACCATTAGCAAATATGGCATCTACAGGTGTCTTGATTAACGGCCATTTGCAGGACAACAGAAAGCTATACTTGTAAATTCCAATGCTCAAGTTAATTAACAAAATAATGTTCTGCTACACTGCAAAACTTTTAATTTTCTGAAAGAAACCTGACCATTTAAGGGGTAATTGCTATGAGTAGCATTGTGCGCGCGTTAAGCCGATACAATGGCATGAAAGAAGTTGAAGGAGCAGTAACACCATCTCATAATAGTTAGTCAGGTGGTCTAGCATGTCACTTATGCACTATGCATGCAATTTAACGCTTTTTATCACGATCTCAAAGAACGATATTCAGGCTTTAGTAGATACAAGTTGGTACATTTCTCCAGCTTACAATGGCGGTCATGATTTACTCTTCCCACAATCAGAAAACAAATTCTAGCGCGTCTGCATTGGTATATACGCTCAGTTATAGAGGCACCAGCTATAGTTTGGTAATGTGGTATAACATCACACATGCTGAATATTTTAACACTAATTAGACTGGAAGTTGTTCCCATCTTAGGCTCCAACAACGTTCAGTTCAATTAGTTTCAAAATAGTCAACAAGGTGAAAATTACATGAGAAATAATGCAATGCATTGGCACTTACATGACATCGCACACTATGACTTGAGGATACACAATGATGGCGCTCGCTGCTCAACATGTAATCAATGTTACAAATCAGATAAATTATCAAACGGATAAGGAAATGTGACAGGATATGAATAGCATAGAATATATCAATCATAACCTATTCGTGCAAAACAATATTTAAGCTGAAATTTGCATCCCTTTAAATAGTTTCAAAAGAGCTCGATTATTCAGAAGCGGTGCAAAATGCGTCGACACATCATTGGTACTTGCTAAATGTTACTGAGATTACTGATTGTCGCAGAACGAACTTTCGATTAGCTAAGCCCCATGCTTTCGTCCCCTCGATCATTGGCACCGAAATGCTTCGCATTTTAATTCCAGGATCACATTCGCTACCTCCCAAGATCTGAAGGGTTCGCCTCGCGTCGATGCTTTGCGGGTTCATGGGATCTGGACACCATTGCCTTGGGTATTGAACCGTGGCTAGTATCAATCCGATTTCAATGGATTGCGCTTTTGTCTCTCCAGCGGTCTCCCTTGTGGTTTCTATAAAATACAGCGCTTACATTTCATCATCTGACAATGATGGACGTACAACTTCTTATTTCCCATTGGCGAATGGAACGCAATAACGCATTTTTTTCTAAATAGAATCCAATGACATTGTGACGATGATCTGTCTGTCTGTCTGTCAATAAACCAAGCAACTAACTAACGAACCAACCATCCATCCATTCATCCAGCTGTCCATCCGCCCATCCATCCATTCACCTACCCATCAATCTACTCACCCACGGACAACAAGACAAACAGTCTTGTTGTCTGTCTCTCTGTGTGTCTGACTGACTGCCTGCCTTTCTGCCTGCCTGCAGGCATGTCTGCTGGTCGGTTAGTTGGTTGATCAATTGCTATGCTGGTCAGTCAGTTGGATGGTTGGCCGGCAAGTCGGTCGAATGCTCGGTCAGACAGGTGGTCGAACAATCGGGCAGACGGTCGGTTGGCTGTCTTCTTCGTTCAGTCAGTCAGTTGGTGGTCAGTTGGTCAGTCAGACCGTCAGGTGCTTGGGCGATCAATCGTTCGGTTGGTCGCTTGGTCGGTCATACGGTCCGTAGAACTAACCAACCAACCAACCAACCAACCAATCAACCAACCAACCAACCAACCAACCAACCAACCAACCAACCAACCAACCAACCAACCAGCCAGCCAACCAACCCACCAACCCACCAACCAACCAACCAACCAACCAACCAACCAAACATCAACCAACCAAGCAACAAACCAAACAACTAAACAAGCAACCAACCAATAAAACCAACCAATCAACCGATAAAAACAACCAACCAAAGCAACCAGCCAACCAACCAACCAACCAACCAACCAACCAAACAACCAACCAACCAACCAACCTAACAGCCAAACAAGAAAATCAACTAACAAACCAACCAACCAACCATCCAACCGACCAAACAACCAATCAACCAACAAAGCACCCAACAAAACCAACCAAACAACCAAGTACGCAAACAACCAATAAAACCAAGCAACAAACCAATTAAACAACCAACCAGCCAACCAACCAAACAACCAACCAACCATAAAACCACCCACTCACCAACCAGCCAACCGACCAAACAATCAATTAACTGACTAGCTAACTAATTAACAATCTTAGCGACCGACCGACCGAATGTCAACCAAAGAAACTAACATACCAATCAGCCAACCAACCAATCAACCAACCAAGCAACTAACTAACGAACCAACCATCCATCCATTCATCCAGCTGTCCATCCGCCCATCCATCCATTCACCTAGCCATCAATCTACTCACCCACGGCTGATTCCATTGTGTGAGGCACTTGTGACTTAGGCAACGTTGTACGAAACTTGACAAACAGACAGACATATCTACAGACAGAGACGGTCGTATAAACAGATTTATACTATTTGCCAGTCCAAATATAAAAATGCAGTCAAAATTTCAAATTTCTTTCATTTTTGGTTCAATATATATTCATCGCTATTTGGGGAATGCCATAATTAAACGCTGCTTCATCATATAAGCCAAGTTATCTATGACGTCACACGATCTACCCTCTGAACGCTGTACTCCAGGAATGTCACTTTCAAAGTTAAATATACAGGTAAGCTGGTGTATATTTTGAAACTAATTTGGCAGGAAAGTACAGCTGCCATATGTAACTACATCTTACTGTCAAATTAATTTCAACATATTCAAGATAATATGTATTAAATTGTAAATGAATTTCCGAATTCGGCCTCTTGGTTTCAAAGAGTTAAAGTACGTTGTCTATAACACTATGTATTGTTGCAATGGGTGGATCCGAGCTGTTCCTCAATAATATGACGTCATACTCAATATAGGCTGACATCAAACTACATAGTGCCGTATCTAGCTCCGCCATGCGCATTGAACAGTTTGTTAAGTGCAGGAATTACATTTCTTTGACAGATTTACTATTTAATCACACTTTTGCTGACTATTTTGAAAGTAATGTGATTAGCAGCTGTCGCAGCAAGAGTCCCCAGTCAAGTTGATTCAAAATCGTCAACTACTTACATGTATATTTATTTACCATGCTATTGTGATTCTGTGTATTCACGATTCAAAATAATTAAATCCATTCCTACATGCGCCAAAAGTCGGCGGGAAAAGAGTTAGAAATGGCCGGTGCCCTCTTAAGCTATACCTGCTAGAAACTGGACAGCCATCGCCAGGAGCCATGCGTGGCACAAGTACCACCGTGCCTACTCTATAGTACATCGATAAAATAGCAAAGGTCTAGATACAATAATGTATCGCGATCTAAAAACGAAACAAAACACGATCTTGCCGTCACATTGTATGCGTTTGCACAAATACATTTAATTTCGTGTTTAGCACTTTAGCTATTAACATGTTTAATTTGAAACATGTTTAGCCTTTAATACGCTTAGCATGTAACATGTTTAGCACTGAACGTGTTTAGAATCTAGCACGTCTATGGTGCTAAACATGATGCAATCTAAACACATTAAAAGCTAAGTACCTGGATATCTAAACACAACACTAAACATGTTTAAGCAAACACGTAAAATGTGACGACAAGAACGTGTTCGGTGTTGGTGCTTGTCAATATTCCCGTGTAGCTGTCATTTTCCCCATAACCAGGGACCTTAAACCAGTATAAAATATCACAACTCCAAGCCTGTTAGCTACCAAAAAGACTAGGTAAGTATATATGGTAAAACATGAAACACTTATTAAATAAGATATACCGTATGTATGCCGCTGTATTTCTTATTAAATCAATTAGATTTTACTAAAGATCTACACAAATTTTAGAATGTGGTACAATGGGAAATACAGCTTTATAAAATGGCGTTGCTATTCGTGTGTCTTTGTCTCCTTTGTGTAGTAGATGATTAGATGAATGGCATGCAGCTTTGGTGAGATTCCTGATTAGTGAACCACTTTCTAGCTATTTCTACTTATGCCTCAGCCATTTATATATACAGTATGTCCCAGCCATTTCTAGCTAGATCCCTGCCATTTCTACCTAACCTCTGCCCATGGTTTCAGCGCGTTGGGATTGATTTATAGCCTTTGCCGTGAACTCTGCCTTCACAAAATCCAATTTTCAAGATATATAGTTACACGGGTTGCCTATAAATTTCCAGAAAACTATAACGGCAATCTGTTGAATATTTGTAAGACTAATTTAACTGGGTGCTGTTGCTGCATATGGCAGTGGCGGCGATAAAGGAAATTAGTTTCAAAATATTCAGTACAATGTTTATTAAATAGAATAGACATGCAATCCATACACTTGATGAATTATTCCACGTTCATGGCGAGCTTCGGCGGGCCATTTAGGATTTAGTTTGATTATGACGTCAACCTGCATGCGAAGTAAATGATTATGAAGCCATATACTTAAGTGGCCGATCGGATTAATCCATTTGCAGATATATTTGACCGCAAGCTGTCAAGCTTTCTAATGGAAATATGCATATCGACAGAATATAAATATCGGTTACTAGACGGTGTCGAGATGAAAGTTGCGTCTATAATTGTTGGCCTGATTTCGGTCACTTAATACTAGGTATAGCTACTTACACATAGAAAGCGTAGTTTCAATTCACACGTATCTATATGTTCATCAGGGTGATAATTCTATAGCAGTATGCCACCCCCAACAATGGACCTTTCCAGTTGCAGCTATGTCCCCCACATCTTTAGCAAAGCTCCACCCGCAGCTATAGCTCGTGTTGGTATCTATCGATCTCTGAACTCTTGCCTATCCATGCCCAGAAAACTATGCAGGTAAGCTGTTGAATATTTTGAAACTAAATTGCCTCAGTGGCAGCAACAGCGCCCAGTCAAATTAGTTTCATCATATTCACCGGTATGTTTATTAAATAGTAGAGCCATACAATTCTTACAAAGTGTCGGACTATTACGAGTTAAAAACGGGCCTAATAGAATCATTTATGGCGTAATCTATATGACGTAATCCTAGCTTAGCTGATTATGACGGCATATGACATCAAATCATGGATGGATCCTCTGGAAAGGTGAAGTACGAATGACTATATGGATAATGACATCATCTTCTTGATTGCCGTCTTTATTATTTGTATCAATGGAACAAACAGCGGCACACATTTATCAGAGATTATTAGAAAAGGGTTGATGCGATCTGTCAAACAAGTATATGAAGTCATAATCAATGACGCCACGCGTAGGCTGACGTCACATTCAAAATTGGTAATGAATGATGTATCTAGGTCCATCAATAACATTGAATATTATGTAAAGTATACGAATTGTAAGTCTTCTCTTTAGTCTATAACAGTTAAATTGGTTTCACTAAATTCAACAGGTTACTTGTATAGTGCCCTTGACATTGGGATTCGAAGAAAATAGGATTCAAAGTATAAAAATAGATCCCGACACGCACACAGAATGGGCGGAGCTTAACGAGAAATTGGCGGAGGATAGATAGAAATGGGCGGAGCACAGCTAGAAATAGGCGTTGCATAGCTAGAAGTGGGCAGAACTTAGTTAGAAATAGGCGGAGCATAGCTAGAAATAGTCGGGATATAGCTATAATGGGCGATGCATCGCTAGAAATGAGCGGATCCTAGCTAGACATGGGAAGAGCTTAACTAGAAATGGGCGGACCATAGCTAGAAATGGGCGGAGATACGCTAGAAAAGGAACCCTCTATTTCTTCTGCACCAGATTCACAGACCAATTCCTGCTTTTCCGTACGTCAGACCACGATGTTACTCGCATATGTGAGCTTATATATAAAAATAGCGTGGTTATAACTTGATTGAGATCCTCTGATAAAGGGCCGAATATCCCGCCCATGTTCTAGCTAAGCTCCACCCACTTAGGGTAGTGCGTTTACCCAAACGGGTCTTTCAAAGGAAATCAAGCGTTTCGGTATGTTCTAACATTTTATCCTATGAACTATTTTCAATCTCACGATGAAGTAATAATGTGTCACGATTGCCATATCGCCAAGGGAATCGCAGAAGCACGGTCTCTAATTAAATCAGAACGTGGACATTTAATTCGCCGCAGTTTCAACTCCCTTGCCAAATGTTACCATTCTGTACCTCACGACATAATCCATATTCGTTGATCGCGGAGAGTGGCGACATAAATTAGCGAGCATACACGCGCGTCAAGGGATGCACAATGAATATTTCAGAATATTTGTGGACGCCTCGGGAAATGGTTTGTCACGTGTCATAATCATCTTGTCAACATCGTGTATCAATATCTCCTAAACCCTGCACGATTTGCTGCACAACGGACCTGTCCAGTTTTAGCTATAGCCCGCCCATCTCTCTAAGGTCCGCCCACAGTTAGATCGTGTTAGGATCGATCGATCTCTGAACTCATTGACTATCAATTTCCAGAAAACTATACCGGTAAGCTGTTGAATACTTTGAAACATATTGGACTGCCAAGAGCGCCAACAACACCCAATCAAATTAGTTTCAAAATATTCAGCAACATATGTATTAAATAGTAGAACCATACAATTCGTATAACCTGTCAGACTATTAAAGGTTAAAGACGGGCCTAATACAATCATTTATGACGTGATGCTTATGACGTCATCCTACACGCCACTTATCTGAGTATGGACCCATATGACGTCAGATGATGATGGATACTCTGGAAAGGTGAATTATCAAATGTTAACCATTATTGACGATAGAGTGTACTGGTATAGTTATTACCTGCTACTATTGTGTCATACATTAGTACCAGAGCCCTGATGTCTTTGTTTACAGAACTCCACAGTGGCAGCGTGTGATTATTCAGCATGGGTAGAATGAACGCATATAAATGAGCACTATTGCGTATGGTGATTAAATTATGCCACGCCGACTACTAGTCCTGGGAGGTCGATGAGACCGTAATAAATGAATGCGTCCATTTACTTCGGACTCGTTCGCTCTTCACAGCCAGACACCGTCAAGATGAGATACCACATCTTCCTATACCATGGGCGATTCACATACACATGTTGCGTAAAACAATGCACCGTCCACAATTATATCATGACCCCCTTGTGATAATTATCCCGTCGGTGTGGTCGCGTCAGATTCGAGCGAGCTAAGCTGCGGAGCGTCCGTCTAAGGCCTGTTCGAAACGAATCGATAATTTTAACGCTACTATTCCCATCGTCATCTTCAAATCATGAGTAGCATTGGCGATAGCAGGAAACCAATGGCAATCTAATACTAACTTGTGCAAACGTGACGAGCAAGAATATCTGGCCAATATTATAACGCTCAATTTTCTCTGAGAATCCGCTTGATTTTGTGCTCTGCGTGATTCCGAGAAAATGACGTTGTCAGTTCATATCATGGATATGGATGACTGTTGCTTTTTGTCACCATTGCCTACACCAGATGCTCATATTGCCAGGATCATATGACTGGATAATCGATTAGAATTGCACAATTGCACAAGTGAATAGTCAAATCACGCAATAGAAAAGTTCATTGTATGATGTGCTGACTCTCCCGAGTCTTTGTCCTTGTCTAGTTGGGTTAACTGGCGCTGCTGTCTGAGACCATAAGGCTACAAAATAGCGAGCATGTGTAAGCAATGGATCCTTACAGTTTTAGCTATGCCCTGCCCATCCCTAGCTAAGCTTCACCCACACCTAGCTGGCTTTTGGATTCATTGGTGCACTTTAGTAAACCTTCTTTTGAACATTTTGAAACTAATATGAATATGGGCTGTTGCTGCCTATTGTAGGAACAGATCCCTGTCAAATCAGTTTAGAAATACTAAACAACGTTCCTGTATAGCTGTACATTGAGTGTTTGAATTCCCGGTTCAAGGATTTTTAAATTATTCCAAAGGTTCTTTCGGATTTTCTGCATTTTGCGGATCACGCACAAAGCAGTTTACTCATACTGCACTCTTGTGTTTATATTTGAGCCAACTCGGACCAGTAGTTCCCGAGCTATCCACGCAACATTGCCTGTGTATCACTAGTTCACGAGCTATCCATGAAGCATTGTCTGTGTACCAGTAGTTCATGAGCTTCAACAGTGTCTGTGTACCACTATTTCACGAGCTAGCCATGCACCATTGTCTGTGTCTCAGTAGTTGATGAGCTATCCATGCAAAATTGTCTGTGTACTAGTAGTTCATTAACTAACTATGCAGCATTGTCTGTGTTCCAGTAATTCACGAGCTATCCATGCAACAGTGGCTGTGTACCGGTAGTTCATGAGCTATCCATGTAACAGTGGCTGTGTATCATTAGTTCACGAGCTATCCATGCAACATTGTCTGTGTATCAGTAGTTCATGAGCAGCTAGCCAGGCAACATTGTCTGTGTATCAGTAGTTCCTGAGCTATCCATGCGACATTCTCTGTGTGTCAGTAGTTCATGAGCTCTCCATGCAACATTGTCTCTCGATCAGTAGTTCATGGGCTGTCCATGCAACATTGGATGTGTACCAATAGTTCATGAGCTCTCCATGCAACATTGACTGTGTATCAGTAGTTCATGAGCTATCCATGCAACATTGGCTGTGTATCAGTAGTTCATGAGCTCTCCATGCAACATTGTCTCTGGATCAGTAGTTCATGGGCTGTCCATTCAACATTGGCTGTGTAACAATAGTTCATGAGCTCTCCATGCAACATTGACTGTGCATCAGTAGTTCACGAGCTATCCATGCAACAGTGGCTGTGTACCGGTAGTTCATGAGCTATCCATATAACAGTGACTGTGTATCATTAGTTCACGAGCTATCCATGCAACATTGTCTTGTATCAGTAGTTCATGAGCAGCTACCCAGGAAACATTCTCTGTGTATCAGTAGTTCATGAGCTATCCATGCGACATTGTCTGTGTGTCAGTAGTTCATGAGCTATCCATGCAACATTGTGTCTAGATCAGTAGTTCACGGGCTGTCCATGCAACATTGGCTGTGTACCAATAGTTCATGAGCTCTCCATGCAACATTGACTGTGTATCAGTAGTTCATGAGCTATCCATGCAACATTGGCTGTGTATCAGTAGTTCATGAGCTCTCCATGCAAGATTGACTGTGTATCAGTAGTTCATGAGCAATCCATGCAACATTGGCTGGGTACCAGTAGTCCATGAGCTCTCCATGCAACATTGACTGTGTATCAGTAGTTCACGAGCTATCCATGCAACACTGGCTGTGTACCAGTAGTTCATGAGCTCTCCATGCAACATTGACTGTGTATCAGTAGTTCATGAGCTATCCATGCAACATTGACTGTGTACCAGTAGTTCATGAGCTCTCCATGCAACATTAACTGTGTATCAGTAGTTCACGAGCTATCCATGCACCATTGGCTATGTACCAGTAGTTCATGAGCTCTCCATGCAACATTGTCTGTGTATCAGTAGTTCATGAGCTATCCATGCGACATTGTCTGTATATCAGTAGTTCATGAGCTATCCATGCGACATTGTCTGCGTATCAGTAGTTCATGAGCTATCCATGCAACATTGGCTGTGTATCAGTAGTTCATGAGCTCTCCTTGCAACATTGTCTGTGTATCAGTAGTGCATGAGCTATCCATGCGACATTGTCTGTGTGTCAGTAGTTCATGAGCTATCCATGCAACATTGTGTCCGGATCAGTAGTTCACGGGCTGTCCATGCAACATTGGCTGTGTACCAATAGTTCATGAGCTCTCTGTGCAACATTGTCTGTGTATCAGTAGTTCATGAGCTATCCATGCAACATTGACTGTGTATCAGTAGTTCACGAGCTATCCATGCATCATTGGCTGTGTACCAGTGGTTCATGAGCTATCCATGCATCATTGGCTGTGTACCAGTAGTTCATGAGCTATCCATGCAACATTGACTGTGTACCAGTAGTTCATGAGCTCTCCATGCAACATTGACTGTGTATCAGTAGTTCATGAGCTCTCCATGCAACATTGACTGTGTATCAGTGGTTCATGAGCTCTCCATGCAAAATTGACTGTGTATCAGTAGTTCATGAGCTCTCCATGCAACATTGACTGTGTATCAGTAGTTCACGAGCTATCCATGCAACATTGTCTCTGGATCAGTAGTTCATTAGCTTTCCATGCAACATTGACTGTGTATCAGTAGTTCATGAGCTCTCCATGCAACATTGACTGTGTATCAGTAGTTCATGAGCTCTCCATGCAACATTGACTGTGTATCAGTAGTTCATGAGCTCTCCATGCAACATTGTTTGTGTATCAGTAGTTTACGAGCTATCCGTACATCATTGGCTGTGTACCAGTAGTTCATGAGCTCTCCATGCAACATTGACTGTGTATCAGTAGTTCATGAGCTATCCATGCAACATTGGCTGTGTATCAGTAGTTCATGAGCTCTCCATGCAACATTGTCTGTGTGTCAGTAGTTCATGAGCTATCCATGCAACATTGTGTCTGGATCAGTAGTTCACGGGCTGTCCATGCAACATTGGCTGTGTACCAATAGTTCATGAGCTCGCCATGCAACATTGACTGTGTATCAGTAGTTCATGAGCTATCCATGCAAAATTGGCTGTGTATCAGTAGTTCATGAGCTCTCCATGCAACATTGACTGTGTATCAGTAGTTCATGAGCAATCCATGCAACATTGGCTGTGTACCAGTAGTTCATGAGCTCTCCATGCAACATTGACTGTGTATCAGTAGTTCACGAGCTATCCATGCAACATTGGCTGTGTACCAGTAGTTTATGAGCTCTCCATGCAACATTGGCTGTGTATCAGTAGTTCATGAGCTATCCATGCAACATTGGCTGTGTATCAGTAGTTCATGAGCTCTCCATGCAACATTGACTGTGTACCAGTAGTTCATGAGCTCTCCATGCAACATTAACTGTGTATCAGTAGTTCACGATCTATCCATGCACCATTGGCTATGTACCAGTAGTTCATGAGCTCTCCATGCAACATTGTCTGTGTATCAGTAGTTCATGAGCTATCCATGCGACATTGTCTGTGTATCAGTAGTTCATGAGCTATCCATGCGACATTGTCTGCGTATCAGTAGTTCATGAGCTATCCATGCAACATTGGCTGTGTATCAGTAGTTCATGAGCTCTCCTTGCAACATTGTCTGTGTATCAGTAGTGCATGAGCTATCCATGCGACATTCTCTGTGTGTCAGTAGTTCATGAGCTATCCATGCAACATTGTGTCTGGATCAGTAGTTCATGGGCTGTCCATGCAACATTGGCTGTGTACCAATAGTTCATGAGCTCTCAATGCAACATTGTCTGTGTATCAGTAGTTCATGAGCTATCCATGCAACATTGACTGTGTATGAGTAGTTCACGAGCTATCCATGCATCATTGGCTGTGTACCAGTAGTTCATGAGCTATCCATGCATCATTGGCTGTGTACCAGTAGTTCATGAGCTATCCATGCAACATTGACTGTGTACCAGTAGTTCATGAGCTCTCCATGCACCATTGACTGTGTATCAGTCGTTCATGAGCTCTCCATGCAACATTGACTGTGTATCAGTGGTTCATGAGCTCTCCATGCAACATTGACTGTGTATCAGTAGTTCATGAGCTCTCCATGCAACATTGACTGTGTATCAGTAGTTCACGAGCTATCCATGCAACATTGTCTCTGGATCAGTAGTTCATGAGCTGTCCATGCAACATTGTCTCTGGATCAGTAGTTCATGAGCTGTCCATGCAACATTGACTGTGTATCAGTAGTTCATGAGCTCTCTATGCAACATTGACTGTGTATCAGTAGTTCATGAGCTCTCCATGCAACATTGTTTGTGTATCAGGAGTTTACGAGCTATCCGTACATCATTGGCTGTGTACCAGTAGTTCATGAGCTCTCCATGCAACATTGACTGTGTATCAGTAGTTCATGAGCTATCCATGCAACATTGGCTGTGTATCAGTAGTTCATGAGCTCTCCATGCAACATTGACTGTGTACCAGTAGTTCATGAGCTCTCCATGCAACATTAACTGTGTATCAGTAGTTCACGATCTATCCATGCACCATTGGCTATGTACCAGTAGTTCATGAGCTCTCCATGCAACATTGTCTGTGTATCAGTAGTTCATGAGCTATCCATGCGACATTGTCTGTGTATCAGTAGTTCATGAGCTATCCATGCGACATTGTCTGCGTATCAGTAGTTCATGAGCTATCCATGCAACATTGCCTGTGTATCAGTAGTTCATGAGCTCTCCTTGCAACATTGTCTGTGTATCAGTAGTGCATGAGCTATCCATGCGACATTCTCTGTGTGTCAGTAGTTCATGAGCTCTCCATGCAACATTAACTGTGTATCAGTAGTTCACGATCTATCCATGCACCATTGGCTATGTACCAGTAGTTCATGAGCTCTCCATGCAACATTGTCTGTGTATCAGTAGTTCATGAGCTATCCATGCGACATTGTCTGTGTATCAGTAGTTCATGAGCTATCCATGCGACATTGTCTGCGTATCAGTAGTTCATGAGCTATCCATGCAACATTGCCTGTGTATCAGTAGTTCATGAGCTCTCCTTGCAACATTGTCTGTGTATCAGTAGTGCATGAGCTATCCATGCGACATTCTCTGTGTGTCAGTAGTTCATGAGCTCTCCATGCAACATTGTCTCTCGATCAGTAGTTCATGGGCTGTCCATGCAACATTGGATGTGTACCAATAGTTCATGAGCTCTCCATGTAACATTGACTGTGTATCAGTAGTTCATGAGCTATCCATGCAACATTGGCTGTGTATCAGTAGTTCATGAGCTCTCCATGCAACATTGTCTCTGGATCAGTAGTTCATGGGCTGTCCATTCAACATTGGCTGTGTAACAATAGTTCATGAGCTCTCCATGCAACATTGACTGTGTATCAGTAGTTCACGAGCTATCCATGCAACAGTGGCTGTGTACCGGTAGTTCATGAGCTATCCATATAACAGTGACTGTGTATCATTAGTTCACGAGCTATCCATGCAACATTGTCTTGTATCAGTAGTTCATGAGCAGCTACCCAGGAAACATTCTCTGTGTATCAGTAGTTCATGAGCTATCCATGCGACATTGTCTGTGTGTCAGTAGTTCATGAGCTATCCATGCAACATTGTGTCTGGATCAGTAGTTCACGGGCTGTCCATGCAACATTGGCTGTGTACCAATAGTTCATGAGCTCTCCATGCAACATTGACTGTGTATCAGTAGTTCATGAGCTATCCATGCAACATTGGCTGTGTATCAGTAGTTCATGAGCTCTCCATGCAAGATTGACTGTGTATCAGTAGTTCATGAGCAATCCATGCAACATTGGCTGTGTACCAGTAGTCCATGAGCTCTCCATGCAACATTGACTGTGTATCAGTAGTTCACGAGCTATCCATGCAACACTGGCTGTGTACCAGTAGTTCATGAGCTCTC
The DNA here is from genome assembly GCA_034401795.1 of Chaetoderma sp. LZ-2023a. NCBI lineage: Eukaryota > Metazoa > Mollusca > Caudofoveata > Chaetodermatida > Chaetodermatidae > Chaetoderma > Chaetoderma sp. LZ-2023a. Next base: position 131,129,832 of record CM067360.1, read on the forward strand.
CATGCAACATTGACTGTGTATCAGTAGTTCATGAGCTATCCATGCAACATTGACTGTGTACCAGTAGTTCATGAGCTCTCCATGCAACATTAACTGTGTATCAGTAGTTCACGAGCTATCCATGCACCATTGGCTATGTACCAGTAGTTCATGAGCTCTCCATGCAACATTGTCTGTGTATCAGTAGTTCATGAGCTATCCATGCGACATTGTCTGTATATCAGTAGTTCATGAGCTATCCATGCGACATTGTCTGCGTATCAGTAGTTCATGAGCTATCCATGCAACATTGGCTGTGTATCAGTAGTTCATGAGCTCTCCTTGCAACATTGTCTGTGTATCAGTAGTGCATGAGCTATCCATGCGACATTGTCTGTGTGTCAGTAGTTCATGAGCTATCCATGCAACATTGTGTCCGGATCAGTAGTTCACGGGCTGTCCATGCAACATTGGCTGTGTACCAATAGTTCATGAGCTCTCTGTGCAACATTGTCTGTGTATCAGTAGTTCATGAGCTATCCATGCAACATTGACTGTGTATCAGTAGTTCATGAGCTATCCATGCATCATTGGCTGTGTACCAGTGGTTCATGAGCTATCCATGCATCATTGGCTGTGTACCAGTAGTTCATGAGCTATCCATGCAACATTGACTGTGTACCAGTAGTTCATGAGCTCTCCATGCAACATTGACTGTGTATCAGTAGTTCATGAGCTCTCCATGCAACATTGACTGTGTATCAGTGGTTCATGAGCTCTCCATGCAACATTGACTGTGTATCAGTAGTTCATGAGCTCTCCATGCAACATTGACTGTGTATCAGTAGTTCACGAGCTATCCATGCAACATTGTCTCTGGATCAGTAGTTCATGAGCTTTCCATGCAACATTGACTGTGTATCAGTAGTTCATGAGCTCTCCATGCAACATTGACTGTGTATCAGTAGTTCATGAGCTCTCCATGCAACATTGACTGTGTATCAGTAGTTCATGAGCTCTCCATGCAACATTGTTTGTGTATCAGTAGTTTACGAGCTATCCGTACATCATTGGCTGTGTACCAGTAGTTCATGAGCTCTCCATGCAACATTGACTGTGTATCAGTAGTTCATGAGCTATCCATGCAACATTGGCTGTGTATCAGTAGTTCATGAGCTCTCCATGCAACATTGTCTGTGTGTCAGTAGTTCATGAGCTATCCATGCAACATTGTGTCTGGATCAGTAGTTCACGGGCTGTCCATGCAACATTGGCTGTGTACCAATAGTTCATGAGCTCGCCATGCAACATTGACTGTGTATCAGTAGTTCATGAGCTATCCATGCAAAATTGGCTGTGTATCAGTAGTTCATGAGCTCTCCATGCAACATTGACTGTGTATCAGTAGTTCATGAGCAATCCATGCAACATTGGCTGTGTACCAGTAGTTCATGAGCTCTCCATGCAACATTGACTGTGTATCAGTAGTTCACGAGCTATCCATGCAACATTGGCTGTGTACCAGTAGTTTATGAGCTCTCCATGCAACATTGGCTGTGTATCAGTAGTTCATGAGCTAGCCATGCAACATTGGCTGTGTATCAGTAGTTCATGAGCTCTCCATGCAACATTGACTGTGTACCAGTAGTTCATGAGCTCTCCATGCAACATTAACTGTGTATCAGTAGTTCACGATCTATCCATGCACCATTGGCTATGTACCAGTAGTTCATGAGCTCTCCATGCAACATTGTCTGTGTATCAGTAGTTCATGAGCTATCCATGCGACATTGTCTGTGTATCAGTAGTTCATGAGCTATCCATGCGACATTGTCTGCGTATCAGTAGTTCATGAGCTATCCATGCAACATTGGCTGTGTATCAGTAGTTCATGAGCTCTCCTTGCAACATTGTCTGTGTATCAGTAGTGCATGAGCTATCCATGCGACATTCTCTGTGTGTCAGTAGTTCATGAGCTATCCATGCAACATTGTGTCTGGATCAGTAGTTCATGGGCTGTCCATGCAACATTGGCTGTGTACCAATAGTTCATGAGCTCTCAATGCAACATTGTCTGTGTATCAGTAGTTCATGAGCTATCCATGCAACATTGACTGTGTATGAGTAGTTCACGAGCTATCCATGCATCATTGGCTGTGTACCAGTAGTTCATGAGCTATCCATGCATCATTGGCTGTGTACCAGTAGTTCATGAGCTCTCCATGCACCATTGACTGTGTATCAGTAGTTCATGAGCTCTCCATGCAACATTGACTGTGTATCAGTAGTTCATGAGCTATCCATGCAACATTGGCTGTGTATCAGTAGTTCATGAGCTCTCCATGCAACATTGACTGTGTATGAGTAGTTCACGAGCTATCCGTACATCATTGGCTGTGTACCAGTAGTTCATGAGCTCTCCATGCAACATTGACTGTGTATCAGTAGTTCATGAGCTATCCATGCAACATTGGCTGTGTATCAGTAGTTCATGAGCTCTCCATGCAACATTGTCTGTGTGTCAGTAGTTCATGAGCTATCCATGCAACATTGTGTCTGGATCAGTAGTTCACGGGCTGTCCATGCAACATTGGCTGTGTACCAATAGTTCATGAGCTCGCCATGCAACATTGACTGTGTATCAGTAGTTCATGAGCTATCCATGCAAAATTGGCTGTGTATCAGTAGTTCATGAGCTCTCCATGCAACATTGACTGTGTATCAGTAGTTCATGAGCAATCCATGCAACATTGGCTGTGTACCAGTAGTTCATGAGCTCTCCATGCAACATTGACTGTGTATCAGTAGTTCACGAGCTATCCATGCAACATTGGCTGTGTACCAGTAGTTTATGAGCTCTCCATGCAACATTGGCTGTGTATCAGTAGTTCATGAGCTAGCCATGCAACATTGGCTGTGTATCAGTAGTTCATGAGCTCTCCATGCAACATTGACTGTGTACCAGTAGTTCATGAGCTCTCCATGCAACATTAACTGTGTATCAGTAGTTCACGATCTATCCATGCACCATTGGCTATGTACCAGTAGTTCATGAGCTCTCCATGCAACATTGTCTGTGTATCAGTAGTTCATGAGCTATCCATGCGACATTGTCTGTGTATCAGTAGTTCATGAGCTATCCATGCGACATTGTCTGCGTATCAGTAGTTCATGAGCTATCCATGCAACATTGGCTGTGTATCAGTAGTTCATGAGCTCTCCTTGCAACATTGTCTGTGTATCAGTAGTGCATGAGCTATCCATGCGACATTCTCTGTGTGTCAGTAGTTCATGAGCTATCCATGCAACATTGTGTCTGGATCAGTAGTTCATGGGCTGTCCATGCAACATTGGCTGTGTACCAATAGTTCATGAGCTCTCAATGCAACATTGTCTGTGTATCAGTAGTTCATGAGCTATCCATGCAACATTGACTGTGTATGAGTAGTTCACGAGCTATCCATGCATCATTGGCTGTGTACCAGTAGTTCATGAGCTATCCATGCATCATTGGCTGTGTACCAGTAGTTCATGAGCTCTCCATGCACCATTGACTGTGTATCAGTAGTTCATGAGCTCTCCATGCAACATTGACTGTGTATCAGTAGTTCATGAGCTATCCATGCAACATTGGCTGTGTATCAGTAGTTCATGAGCTCTCCATGCAACATTGTCTGTGTGTCAGTAGTTCGTGAGCTATCCATGCAACATTGTGTCTGGATCAGTAGTTCACGGGCTGTCCATGCAACATTGGCTGTGTACCAATAGTTCATGAGCTCGCCATGCAACATTGACTGTGTATCAGTAGTTCATGAGCTATCCATGCAAAATTGGCTGTGTATCAGTAGTTCATGAGCTCTCCATGCAACATTGACTGTGTATCAGTAGTTCATGAGCAATCCATGCAACATTGGCTGTGTACCAGTAGTTCATGAGCTCTCCATGCAACATTGACTGTGTATCAGTAGTTCACGAGCTATCCATGCAACATTGGCTGTGTACCAGTAGTTTATGAGCTCTCCATGCAACATTGGCTGTGTATCAGTAGTTCATGAGCTATCCATGCAACATTGGCTGTGTATCAGTAGTTCATGAGCTCTCCATGCAACATTGACTGTGTACCAGTAGTTCATGAGCTCTCCATGCAACATTAACTGTGTATCAGTAGTTCACGATCTATCCATGCACCATTGGCTATGTACCAGTAGTTCATGAGCTCTCCATGCAACATTGTCTGTGTATCAGTAGTTCATGAGCTATCCATGCGACATTGTCTGTGTATCAGTAGTTCATGAGCTATCCATGCGACATTGTCTGCGTATCAGTAGTTCATGAGCTATCCATGCAACATTGGCTGTGTATCAGTAGTTCATGAGCTCTCCTTGCAACATTGTCTGTGTATCAGTAGTGCATGAGCTATCCATGCGACATTCTCTGTGTGTCAGTAGTTCATGAGCTATCCATGCAACATTGTGTCTGGATCAGTAGTTCATGGGCTGTCCATGCAACATTGGCTGTGTACCAATAGTTCATGAGCTCTCAATGCAACATTGTCTGTGTATCAGTAGTTCATGAGCTATCCATGCAACATTGACTGTGTATGAGTAGTTCACGAGCTATCCATGCATCATTGGCTGTGTACCAGTAGTTCATGAGCTATCCATGCATCATTGGCTGTGTACCAGTAGTTCATGAGCTATCCATGCAACATTGACTGTGTACCAGTAGTTCATGAGCTCTCCATGCACCATTGACTGTGTATCAGTAGTTCATGAGCTCTCCATGCAACATTGACTGTGTATCAGTGGTTCATGAGCTCTCCATGCAACATTGACTGTGTATCAGTAGTTCATGAGCTCTCCATGCAACATTGACTGTGTATCAGTAGTTCACGAGCTATCCATGCAACATTGTCTCTGGATCAGTAGTTCATGAGCTGTCCATGCAACATTGTCTCTGGATCAGTAGTTCATGAGCTGTCCATGCAACATTGACTGTGTATCAGTAGTTCATGAGCTCTCTATGCAACATTGACTGTGTATCAGTAGTTCATGAGCTCTCCATGCAACATTGTTTGTGTATCAGGAGTTTACGAGCTATCCGTACATCATTGGCTGTGTACCAGTAGTTCATGAGCTCTCCATGCAACATTGACTGTGTATCAGTAGTTCATGAGCTATCCATGCAACATTGGCTGTGTATCAGTAGTTCATGAGCTCTCCATGCAACATTGACTGTGTACCAGTAGTTCATGAGCTCTCCATGCAACATTAACTGTGTATCAGTAGTTCACGATCTATCCATGCACCATTGGCTATGTACCAGTAGTTCATGAGCTCTCCATGCAACATTGTCTGTGTATCAGTAGTTCATGAGCTATCCATGCGACATTGTCTGTGTATCAGTAGTTCATGAGCTATCCATGCGACATTGTCTGCGTATCAGTAGTTCATGAGCTATCCATGCAACATTGCCTGTGTATCAGTAGTTCATGAGCTCTCCTTGCAACATTGTCTGTGTATCAGTAGTGCATGAGCTATCCATGCGACATTGTCTGTGTGTCAGTAGTTCATGAGCTATCCATGCAACATTGTGTCTGGATCAGTAGTTCATGGGCTGTCCATGCAACATTGGCTGTGTACCAATAGTTCATGAGCTCTCAATGCAACATTGTCTGTGTATCAGTAGTTCATGAGCTATACATGCAACATTGACTGTGTATGAGTAGTTCACGAGCTATCCGTGCATCATTGGCTGTGTACCAGTAGTTCATGAGCTATCCATGCATCATTGGCTGTGTACCAGTAGTTCATGAGCTATCCATGCAACATTGACAGTGTACCAGTAGTTCATGAGCTCTCCATGCAACATTGACTGTGTATCAGTAGTTCATGAGCTCTCCATGCAACATTGACTGTGTATCAGTGGTTCATGAGCTCTCCATGCAACATTGACTGTGTATCAGTAGTTCATGAGCTCTCCATGCAACATTGACTGTGTATCAGTAGTTCACGAGCTATCCATGCAACATTGTCTCTGGATCAGTAGTTCATGAGCTTTCCATGCAACATTGACTGTGTATCAGTAGTTCATGAGCTCTCCATGCAACATTGACTGTGTATCAGTAGTTCATGAGCTCTCCATGCAACATTGACTGTGTATCAGTAGTTCATGAGCTCTCCATGCAACATTGTTTGTGTATCAGTAGTTTACGAGCTATCCGTACATCATTGGCTGTGTACCAGTAGTTCATGAGCTCTCCATGCAACATTGACTGTGTATCAGTAGTTCATGAGCTATCCATGCAACATTGGCTGTGTATCAGTAGTTCATGAGCTCTCTATGCAACATTGTCTGTGTGTCAGTAGTTCATGAGCTATCCATGCAACCGTGTGTCTGGATCAGTAGTTCACGGGCTGTCCATGCAACATTGGCTGTGTACCAATAGTTCATGAGCTCGCCATGCAACATTGACTGTGTATCAGTAGTTCATGAGCTATCCATGCAAAATTGGCTGTGTATCAGTAGTTCATGAGCTCTCCATGCAACATTGACTGTGTATCAGTAGTTCATGAGCAATCCATGCAACATTGGCTGTGTACCAGTAGTTCATGAGCTCTCCATGCAACATTGACTGTGTATCAGTAGTTCACGAGCTATCCATGCAACATTGGCTGTGTACCAATAGTTCATGAGCTCTCAATCCAACATTGTCTGTGTATCAGTAGTTCATGAGCTATCCATGCAACATTGACTGTGTATGAGTAGTTCACGAGCTATCCGTGCATCATTGGCTGTGTACCTGTAGTTCATGAGCTATCCATGCATCATTGGCTGTGTACCAGTAGTTCATGAGCTATCCATGCAACATTGACTGTGTACCAGTAGTTCATGAGCTCTCCATGCACCTTGACTGTGTATCAGTAGTTCATGAGCTCTCCATGCAACATTGACTGTGTATCAGTGGTTCATGAGCTCTCCATGCAACATTGACTGTGTATCAGTAGTTCATGAGCTCTCCATGCAACATTGACTGTGTATCAGTAGTTCAGGAGCTATCCATGCAACATTGTCTCTGGATCAGTAGTTCATGAGCTGTCCATGCAACATTGACTGTGTATCAGTAGTTCATGAGCTGTCCATGCAACATTGACTGTGTATCAGTAGTTCATGAGCTCTCCATGCAACATTGACTGTGTATCAGTAGTTCATGAGCTCTCCATGCAACATTGTTTGTGTATCAGGAGTTTACGAGCTATCCGTGCAACATTGTCTCTGGATCAGTAGTTCATGAGCTGTCCATGCAACATTGACTGTGTATCAGTAGTTCATGAGCTGTCCATGCAACATTGACTGTGTACCAGTAGTTCATGAGCTCTCCATGCAACATTGACTGTGTATCAGTAGTTCATGAGCTATCCATGCATCATTGGCTGTGTATCAGTAGTTCATGAGCTCTCCATGCAACATTGACTGTGTACCAGTAGTGCATGAGCTCTCCATGCAACATTAACTGTGTATCAGTAGTTCACGAGCTATCCATGCACCATTGGCTATGTACCAGTAGTTCATGAGCTCTCCATGCAACATTGTCTGTGTATCAGTAGTTCATGAGCTATCCATGCGACATTGTCTGTGTATCAGTAGTTCATGAGCTATCCATGCGACATTGTCTGCGTATCAGTAGTTCATGAGCTATCCATGCAACATTGGCTGTGTATCAGTAGTTCATGAGCTCTCCTTGCAACATTGTCTGTGTATCAGTAGTTCATGAGCTATCCATGCGACATTGTCTGTGTGTCAGTAGTTCATGAGCTATCCATGCAACATTGTGTCTGGATCAGTAGTTCACGGGCTGTCCATGCAACATTGGCTGTGTACCAATAGTTCATGAGCTCTCCATGCAACATTGTCTGTGTATCAGTAGTTCATGAGCTATCCATGCAACATTGACTGTGTATCAGTAGTTCACGAGCTATCCATGCATCATTGGCTGTGTACCAGTAGTTTATGAGCTATCCATGTATCATTGGCTGTGTACCAGTAGTTCATGAGCTATTCATGCAACATTGACTGTGTACCAGTAGTTCATGAGCTCTCCATGCACCATTGACTGTGTATCAGTAGTTCATGAGCTCTCCATGCAACATTGACTGTGTATCAGTGGTTCATGAGCTCTCCATGCAACATTGACTGTGTATCAGTAGTTCATGAGCTCTCCATGCAACATTGACTGTGTATCAGTAGTTCACGAGCTATCCATGCAACATTGTCTCTGGATCAGTAGTTCATGAGCTGTCCATGCAACATTGTCTCTGGATCAGTAGTTCATGAGCTGTCCATGCAACATTGACTGTGTATCAGTAGTTCATGAGCTCTCCATGCAACATTGCCTGTGTATCAGTAGTTCATGAGCTCTCCATGCAACATTGTTTGTGTATCAGGAGTTTACGAGCTATCCGTACATCATTGGCTGTGTACCAGTAGTTCATGAGCTCTCCATGCAACATTGACTGTGTATCAGTAGTTCATGAGCTATCCATGCAACATTGGCTGTGTATCAGTAGTTCATGAGCTCTCCATGCAACATTGACTGTGTACCAGTAGTTCATGAGCTCTCCATGCAACATTAACTGTGTATCAGTAGTTCACGATCTATCCATGCACCATTGGCTATGTACCAGTAGTTCATGAGCTCTCCATGCAACATTGTCTGTGTATCAGTAGTTCATGAGCTATCCATGCGACATTGTCTGTGTATCAGTAGTTGATGAGCTATCCATGCGACATTGTCTGCGTATCAGTAGTTCATGAGCTATCCATGCAACATTGGCTGTGTATCAGTAGTTCATGAGCTCTCCTGCAACATTGTCTGTGTATCAGTAGTGCATGAGCTATCCATGCGACATTGTCTGTGTGTCAGTAGTTCATGAGCTATCCATGCAACAGTGTGTCTGGATCAGTAGTTCATGGGCTGTCCATGCAACATTGGCTGTGTACCAATAGTTCATGAGCTCTCAATGCAACATTGTCTGTGTATCAGTAGTTCATGAGCTATCCACGCAACATTGACTGTGTATGAGTAGTTCACGAGCTATCCGTGCATCATTGGCTGTGTACCAGTAGTTCATGAGCTATCCATGCATCATTGGCTGTGTACCAGTAGTTCATGAGCTATCCATGCAACATTGACTGTGTACCAGTAGTTCATGAGCTCTCCATGCACCATTGACTGTGTATCAGTAGTTCATGAGCTCTCCATGCAACATTGACTGTGTATCAGTGGTTCCTGAGCTCTCCATGCAACATTGACTGTGTATCAGTAGTTCATGAGCTCTCCATGCAACATTGACTGTGTATCAGTAGTTCACGAGCTATCCATGCAACATTGTCTCTGGATCAGTAGTTCATGAGCTGTCCATGCAACATTGACTGTGTATCAGTAGTTCATGAGCTGTCCATGCAACATTGACTGTGTATCAGTAGTTCATGAGCTCTCCATGCAACATTGACTGTGTATCAGTAGTTCATGAGCTCTCCATGCAACATTGTTTGTGTATCAGGAGTTTACGAGCTATCCGTACATCATTGGCTGTGTACCAGTAGTTCATGAGCTCTCCATGCAACATTGACTGTGTATTAGTAGTTCATGAGCTATCCATGCAACATTGGCTGTGTATCAGTAGTTCATGAGCTCTCCTTGCAACATTGACTGTGTACCAGTAGTGCATGAGCTCTCCATGCATCATTAACTGTGTATCAGTAGTTCACGAGCTATCCATGCACCATTGGCTATGTACCAGTAGTTCATGAGCTCTCCATGCAACATTGTCTGTGTATCAGTAGTTCATGAGCTCTCCATGCAACATTGACTGTGTATCAGTAGTTCATGAGCTCTCCATGCAACATTGTTTGTGTATCAGGAGTTTACGAGCTATCCGTGCAACATTGTCTCTGGATCAGTAGTTCATGAGCTGTCCATGCAACATTGACTGTGTATCAGTAGTTCATGAGCTGTCCATGCAACATTGACTGTGTACCAGTAGTTCATGAGCTCTCCATGCAACATTGACTGTGTATCAGTAGTTCATGAGCTATCCATGCATCATTGGCTGTGTATCAGTAGTTCATGAGCTCTCCATGCAACATTGACTGTGTACCAGTAGTGCATGAGCTCTCCATGCAACATTAACTGTGTATCAGTAGTTCACGAGCTATCCATGCACCATTGGCTATGTACCAGTAGTTCATGAGCTCTCCATGCAACATTGTCTGTGTATCAGTAGTTCATGAGCTATCCATGCGACATTGTCTGTGTATCAGTAGTTCATGAGCTATCCATGCGACATTGTCTGCGTATCAGTAGTTCATGAGCTATCCATGCAACATTGGCTGTGTATCAGTAGTTCATGAGCTCTCCTTGCAACATTGTCTGTGTATCAGTAGTTCATGAGCTATCCATGCGACATTGTCTGTGTGTCAGTAGTTCATGAGCTATCCATGCAACATTGTGTCTGGATCAGTAGTTCACGGGCTGTCCATGCAACATTGGCTGTGTACCAATAGTTCATGAGCTCTCCATGCAACATTGTCTGTGTATCAGTAGTTCATGAGCTATCCATGCAACATTGACTGTGTATCAGTAGTTCACGAGCTATCCATGCATCATTGGCTGTGTACCAGTAGTTTATGAGCTATCCATGTATCATTGGCTGTGTACCAGTAGTTCATGAGCTATTCATGCAACATTGACTGTGTACCAGTAGTTCATGAGCTCTCCATGCACCATTGACTGTGTATCAGTAGTTCATGAGCTCTCCATGCAACATTGACTGTGTATCAGTGGTTCATGAGCTCTCCATGCAACATTGACTGTGTATCAGTAGTTCATGAGCTCTCCATGCAACATTGACTGTGTATCAGTAGTTCACGAGCTATCCATGCAACATTGTCTCTGGATCAGTAGTTCATGAGCTGTCCATGCAACATTGTCTCTGGATCAGTAGTTCATGAGCTGTCCATGCAACATTGACTGTGTATCAGTAGTTCATGAGCTCTCCATGCAACATTGCCTGTGTATCAGTAGTTCATGAGCTCTCCATGCAACATTGTTTGTGTATCAGGAGTTTACGAGCTATCCGTACATCATTGGCTGTGTACCAGTAGTTCATGAGCTCTCCATGCAACATTGACTGTGTATCAGTAGTTCATGAGCTATCCATGCAACATTGGCTGTGTATCAGTAGTTCATGAGCTCTCCATGCAACATTGACTGTGTACCAGTAGTTCATGAGCTCTCCATGCAACATTAACTGTGTATCAGTAGTTCACGATCTATCCATGCACCATTGGCTATGTACCAGTAGTTCATGAGCTCTCCATGCAACATTGTCTGTGTATCAGTAGTTCATGAGCTATCCATGCGACATTGTCTGTGTATCAGTAGTTCATGAGCTATCCATGCGACATTGTCTGCGTATCAGTAGTTCATGAGCTATCCATGCAACATTGGCTGTGTATCAGTAGTTCATGAGCTCTCCTTGCAACATTGTCTGTGTATCAGTAGTGCATGAGCTATCCATGCGACATTGTCTGTGTGTCAGTAGTTCATGAGCTATCCATGCAACAGTGTGTCTGGATCAGTAGTTCATGGGCTGTCCATGCAACATTGGCTGTGTACCAATAGTTCATGAGCTCTCAATGCAACATTGTCTGTGTATCAGTAGTTCATGAGCTATCCATGCAACATTGACTGTGTATGAGTAGTTCACGAGCTATCCGTGCATCATTGGCTGTGTACCAGTAGTTCATGAGCTATCCATGCATCATTGGCTGTGTACCAGTAGTTCATGAGCTATCCATGCAACATTGACTGTGTACCAGTAGTTCATGAGCTCTCCATGCACCATTGACTGTGTATCAGTAGTTCATGAGCTCTCCATGCAACATTGACTGTGTATCAGTGGTTCATGAGCTCTCCATGCAACATTGACTGTGTATCAGTAGTTCATGAGCTCTCCATGCAACATTGACAGTGTATCAGTAGTTCACGAGCTATCCATGCAACATTGTCTCTGGATCAGTAGTTCATGAGCTGTCCATGCAACATTGACTGTGTATCAGTAGTTCATGAGCTGTCCATGCAACATTGACTGTGTATCAGTAGTTCATGAGCTCTCCATGCAACATTGACTGTGTATCAGTAGTTCATGAGCTCTCCATGCAACATTGTTTGTGTATCAGGAGTTTACGAGCTATCCGTACATCATTGGCTGTGTACCAGTAGTTCATGAGCTCTCCATGCAACATTGACTGTGTATCAGTAGTTCATGAGCTATCCATGCAACATTGGCTGTGTATCAGTAGTTCATGAGCTCTCCTTGCAACATTGACTGTGTACCAGTAGTGCATGAGCTCTCCATGCAACATTAACTGTGTATCAGTAGTTCACGAGCTATCCATGCACCATTGGCTATGTACCAGTAGTTCATGAGCTCTCCATGCAACATTGTCTGTGTATCAGTAGTTCATGAGCTATCCATGCGACATTGTCTGTGTATCAGTAGTTCATGAGCTATCCATGCGACATTGTCTGAGTATCAGTAGTTCATGAGCTATCCATGCAACATTGGCTGTGTATCAGTAGTTCATGAGCTCTCCTTGCAACATTGTCTGTGTATCAGTAGTTCATGAGCTATCCATGCGACATTGTCTGTGTGTCAGTAGTTCATGAGCTATCCATGCAACATTGTGTCTGGATCAGTAGTTCACGGGCTGTCCATGCAACATTGGCTGTGTACCAATAGTTCATGAGCTCTCCATGCAACATTGTCTGTGTATCAGTAGTTCATGAGCTATCCATGCAACATTGACTGTGTATCAGTAGTTCACGAGCTATCTGTGCATCATTGGCTGTGTACCAGTAGTTCATGAGCTATCCATGCATCATTGGCTGTGTACCAGTAGTTCATGAGCTATCCATGCAACATTGACTGTGTACCAGTAGTTCATGAGCTCTCCATGCAACATTGACTGTTTATCAGTAGTTCATGAGATCTCCATGCAACATTGACTGTGTATCAGTGGTTCATGAGCTCTCCATGCAACATTGACTGTGTATCAGTAGTTCATGAGCTCTCCATGCAACATTGACTGTGTATCAGTGGTTCACGAGCTATCCATGCAACATTGTCTCTGGATCAGTAGTTCCTGAACTGTCCATGCAACATTGACTGTGTATCAGTAGTTCATGAGCTGTCCATGCAACATTGACTGTGTATCAGTAGTTCATGAGCTATCCATGCGACATTGTCTGCGTATCAGTAGTTCATGAGCTATCCATGCAACATTGGCTGTGTATCAGTAGTTCATGAGCTCTCCTTGCAACATTATCTGTGTATCAGTAGTGCATGAGCTATCCATGCGACATTGTCTGTGTGTCAGTAGTTCATGAGCTATCCATGCAACATTGTGTCTGGATCAGTAGTTCACGGGCTGTCCATGCAACATTGGCTGTGTACCAATAGTTCATGAGCTCTCCATGCAACATTGTCTGTGTATCAGTAGTTCATGAGCTATCCATGCAACATTGACTGTGTATCAGTAGTTCACGAGCTATCCATGCATCATTGGCTGTGTACCAGTAGTTCATGAGCTATCCATGCATCATTGGCTGTGTACCAGTGGTTCATGAGCTATCCATGCAACATTGACTGTGTACCAGTAGTTCATGAGCTCTCCATACAATATTGACTGTGTATCAGTAGTTCATGAGCTCTCCATGCAACATTGACTGTGTATCAGTGGTTCATGAGCTCTCCATGCAACATTGACTGTGTATCAGTAGTTCATGAGCTCTCCATGCAACATTGACTGTGTATAAGTAGTTCACGAGCTATCCATGCAACATTGTCTCTGGATCAGTAGTTCATGAACTGTCCATGCAACATTGACTGTGTATCAGTAGTTCATGAGCTGTCCATGCAACATTGACTGTGTATCAGTAGTTCATGAGCTCTCCATGCAACATTGACTGTGTATCAGTAGTTCATGAGCTCTCCATGCAACATTGTTTGTGTATCAGTAGTTTACGAGCTATCCGTACATCATTGGCTGTTTAACAGTAGTTCATGAGCTATCCATACATCATTGGCTGTGCTAAGCTTTGAGATAAATTGAATCGGAAGCTTGTTTAGGTACACCTCCGGAGAAGCACACAGCCAGACACGCATGTTCGAATGAAATACACTCACACATGATACTGCCAATACGCCATCAGATCGAGATAGTTTAGCAAGAATATCACGAATATATGTGGTTAATCCAGGCATATACCCGCTAACTTATACTGATGCAATCTCTCTATAGGCACCTATTATCCCCTGGCACTTACTTTAGGTTACCGATCTACCACTCACGTATTTGAGGTCATAATCATTTTCGTCGCTTGTTAGCTGATGGAACTATCTGTGTGCGGTAAGTCCGTCTCGAGAGTTGAAAGGTCGGTCATGAAAATGTCTGAATTGAATTGTATTTGGTGAATTCACAAATTTAATAACGATTCCGTTGACTATTTTAAAACTAATTTGTTATAGGCAGCAACCGTTCTCAGCAAAAATTGGTCCAACATTTTCAGAAAGTTACCCGCATATTTACGTTGAAAGGTAGATTCTGGGAACTAAGTTGTAAACTGATACCAACACGTGTATACACCAGGCGAGCTTATCTAGAAATGGGCGGAACATAGCTAGAAATTATAAACGAGAAATACCGTCATGACATCATGGAAACCTGGCAACATGGGAAACAAAACACACTTTACTGTTGCACGTTAGAAATCCATCTGGGTAAAAGTTCAAAGACAGAACTGGTATGTATTCCGACAAACAAATACATATTGCCTTAAAAGGGCACACTTCTAAGCAGTACTCCCTAGCAGTCAATACTCCAATCATATATTAGGCCTCTTCCATCAATGGCATTTCTATCTTAATTGTATCCGTCTGATGCTTATATTGAGGCTTCGCTGACTGGCATACTTCACTGTGTACACATTAGAATCGAATTTCTAACAACTAAATGCAGTCATATGATTTCAACTCTACTTGACTTTATGTTTTAAAGGTGTATTTTATACACGCCTGTCTACCATAAACACATAGCTGTATATCTTTAGCAGTGGCTACCAGCTCAATAAACCATCATGCCGCTTTGTTAGTACATTAGTCAGATAGTCAGTTACTTAGTCAGTTAGAAAAGCATACTCAGGAGCGTATCTAAAAACTACTGATCCTATGTGGGTCGAATCTTAACATAATGAAGGAACTCGCCGATCCATCGTATTTCCAGACGTTGCCGGTGATCCAGATAAAAAGACCAGATCAGGATCTCATCAAATCTTAGATATGTGGATTTCTCAGAACGTACAGGGCTGATATGGCTCAAATCGATTCTATGGCCGTGTTCTCTATAGAGACTTAATACTTCGGTAAGAGGGTATACCCGATTAAATATCTATTGTGAGCATGGCCTATTATTCCAAAGCTGTGTGTCTCATCAAGAATATCCAAAAAATCCAGAAAGAAGAACAATTACACAGAATCTGTAAACATCCGGAAGCCGCGGCTGTCGAAATTCTACCGACTTTGTTGTGTACTATATCAGTGTACTTTTGTCTGTAATATCGGTATTTATGCCATTAGATCCGAGTTCAACAAATAGGAGAGACATGACTAGAAGCCATGCGTGGACAAATGACACAGATATCACCTTGCCTACCTGATTTTACATGGATACAATGTCAAAGAGCTGGATATAATAATACACTGTTAATAATAATCGTTATTTATTGAGGGTAAATCTTCAAGTGCGCGGCCTGATCTAAAAGATACTATATTGATGTTTCCTTTGTATCCTGTCTGCTTTGTCTGGTAGATGAAAAGAGGGAGGATCTGGCGGGATTCATAATCAACGGATACAGTCTAATGACATGTGTGGGTTTCTGATTTTATAATGGAAAGATGCCTTCTATGTAAGGCGATACTCGGCATCGTTTGTCTACTCTGTCCTAATTTGATGTTCATGGTTTCTATCTGGAAAGGTTAAGAGATGGCGTTGAAAGGAAAATATGGTATACTTTTATCGGCTCGTTATTCGCCATTATAAATTGATATAATCACATGCATACAGATAGGAGAGTGGCAAATGGTACGCAGTTGTAAGAATGGTAATTTTATGTTATTATTCCAGATTTGACAAATCGTGCGAATGTATGCCTGGTGTTGATGCCATCATTGTAATTATCATTACCAACACTGCCTCCAATGGCATGAGCCGATGAAGTGGCATTAACACTGGCACGCACTGCTGCCACGAATCCACCTTGCATTAAATGTTATCATATTAAACCAGGACCATGCCAACCGAGCCAATTTTCGCCGACGGTATCATCAACGACGGCATCAGAAATGTAGCGGCGGCCTCCTAACTCACGCTATTTTGTGTCAAATGGTAAGTAAGGCTCATCGGACCAGTATTTTTCTAAATATCCATTAATCCAGAGCCCTTCTTTGTTGAGGACACGTCGCAGCACGCGTAACATATGTATGCAGTGCCCTCCTGTCCTGGCTGTATATGTGTTGGCGCCAAAGACGAATCCAAGGCTCTCTGTGCAGATGTGTCTTCTGGAATCATCAGCACATCGGTTAATATGGGACGTTTTGCTAAGCAACCTTTACGGACAGGTGCGATATACTTTACATCCTGTATAGTGAATCATGGGAAACTATGCTGGCTGGCCATTGGTGTCTAGTGATGGTGTGGGGTGATTGAGGTGGCTGACATCACGTTCGTCTAGAGCTGCTTTTCAAGCTGTCAGCTGTTACAGTTACGCAGCATCAAAGATACGCAGGTTTCGCTGTTTAAACGTCTCCCTTTTGTCAAGTACATCTTTGATCTACGATTCCATAGCTTTCAAAAGGACCTAACTGCTATGTTCCTCATGACGAGGTGTGCATTAATCTCAGCAGTACTGTAGACAGGTGATCCGAGGAGATTAGTTTTCCTCCATGGTTCGCCGCCACGAAATAGCATAATTATCTGTATTTCCCTGCTTTCTACGATAGGTATATGCGGGTGAAACCCGTTGAGAGCTTCTCTCAATAGCTGCAAGCAAACCAAAAATTGAGACTCTATTTATGAATGAATCCAAAACAGAGTTCACCCACATAGATCTATCTACAAACCATGAAACTAACGAAAATGGTGAGAAAATTCGTGGCGACGAACCATGGAGGAAAAGTACAATACGGGGATCACCGCTTTGTAGTATTGCCGACATTGCGACACGCTGCAGCATCCGAATATAGTTGTCTAGTCCTTCTGGAACCTATGGATCCGTGGATCAAAGTTACCCTTGACAAAAATCTACGTTTATACAATGTAGCCTGCATATCCGTGATGTCGTACAAATGTAACAGCTGGCAGCACCAAAGGCAGCACTAGAAAACTTGAAGCATGCCACCGCAAACACCTACGCACCATCTCTGGACACTGATGTCCAGCAAGCATAATTTCCAATGCTGCACTATGCAAGATGTGTAATGCATCAAAACTGTTAGTAAAAGTTGCCCAGCAAAGCTGGCCCATATGTGGCCATGTGCTATGGATGTCAGCAGACCCACCAGCACATAGAGCCTTGGAATTTGGTTTACTTGGAGCCAGCAAATACAAAGCCAGGTGAGGACGTCATTGAATACATCTGCTAAATGTGCTGCGAGGTGACCTCAAGAAAGCAGGACTCGGTACAGTCATGCCAAAAATGGTCCTGTGGAAGACAAAGTGTTTGGCTGAGGACAAGACACCGTAGGCAAAACTGAGGAAGAACTGATTGCAGCGGTAGGATGTTTCTACTACTACAGCCACAGAATACAGTAATCATACACATATGTGGGTGAACTCTTTTTGGATTCATTCATTATGTGATTCTCAATTTTTTGTTTGCTTGCAGCTATTGGGAGCAGTTCTTCAAGGGCTTATTTTTTCTCGTCTATGAATTCCACACCACCGGCATGTGCATCGGGATACCCATTATGGATACTTGGGATTTTGCTCCTGTGGAATTTTCCCACATAGATTTCAATGCGGCAGCAAGATATGTAGCATGTGGAAATAACATGGATAGACGATCTCAATGCGGGTAGCCGATTGAAGTCTCAAACCATGCAGCCTTCATTGGTTTGACTCGCACTGCCAGCTTGGCGTCTACAGGGAATAGTCATACTAGCCACAACTCATCTTCATTACAACTGGCTTGGCATAGTACATGTAGAAACATTCCGAGTTTAATTGCGTCCAAGGTTCGTAACATGTCAATGTCCATTTTGTGGAAATACACGTGTCTGGTCATGATTCCTGACACACCAATGTGTTGACCCCGCCCCCCCCCAACCTACCACAGAAAACGTATGGAAACTTTCTTCGATTCCCATGATTGTCCTAAAGAAGCGTCATCTTTTAGCATTCCAATTCATAATACATACCAATAAAATGTAGCGGGTATTGGATGCTGGCTGTGCACTGTCTGTTTCATTAGCACAGTTGGGGGATAGGGTGCTAACCTGGTTAACTTGATATTCACTCGGGTAACAAATGTGGATTATATGCTAGCTGCGCCATACGATAAAGAAGTGTATGTAATCTATCCTAATAATTCAGGCTACTGGTCCACTGAACCAATACCCGGATAACAAGGCCAGGTATTGGCCCAGTACTGCTCCTCTAACCTACCGCGAGGAGTCTGAGGTCTGTGTGAAAGGTGAGGCATATACACCTATGATAATCTTGTCTGGTTGTTTCCACTATCCTGAGAATGTTTAGTATGCCCATGAAGTGTCACGCCATTGTTGTAATATCCATATCTGTATGTTTGCCTATGCCACTGCCTGCGTGTATGTCTGTGTGCCATTGTATGTCTTGATGGTATTGTAAATTCAGCAGGAGCAGTCATCAACAAAGATCTTTGATAGACGTTCCCTAGGGTGCTGAGGAACCCTTTTCCATTTGGACGGGAGTAGGCTTGTGCGATTATTGATTTGACAGATTATGATGATATGATTTAATTATTCGATCGATCAGGTTAAATACACATTATCCAGATATAACACCAAAAGTATGCCAATGCCGAAAGTTGCAATGGCATTTAGAAATTGCCATGTGCAGACCAAGAGAAAACTATTTTTTAAATGTATCACTGAAATGTCTGGCTCAATTTCACAGTCTTCACGTTGCCTTCAAATGGAAATACGTCCATTGAGTAAAATGCCAATGTTCTTGCTCTATTGCGTTTAAGAATAATTAAATGGTAGTTTCTTGAAATATTTACACAGTGGAAATTATTCACGATTTTTCGATTATTTAATTTCTAACCATATAAATAGATTTAAAAAAATAACCGCTAGTTTCGATGTAATCAAGTAATCGCGCCAGCATAGGCCGGGGCAACAAGTCGAATGCTAATACAGAAATGGCGTGGATACTAAAACGTGTATGGCGTGAGAATCCAAGCTCTACAGTTGGGAGTTAAATCCTTTTAAATTTATTCAATCATGTGAATAAAATTGGAAAGGTGGGACAATATTTTATTTACTATTTGATACCAATTACATGTTCGTGTGGCAACAAATACCTCAACAATCCCAATACTCGCACATAGGCAAAACCCTACCATTTCTTACTCTCCAAAATTATTCGATATTCTTCAAATTAATTAACATTGCATTATTACTCCGTCACATCTGCGATATGTAACATATTTAGATTTTGCCCTGTGGTTATGACATTAATTAGCTGGATAATGGAAGAATGTTCGATTGGCAGCTCATGTCCATGTATTCAATGATAAATCTCTCTACTCTCAGCACAATGCACGCACATCGGTCACGTGGTAAAAGTGCTATCACTCACACTATTTTTAGGCATCAGATTTGTGACATCAGTTGGCAATTGCGTATTTGGTTATGAAGTTGTTTTGTGACGTCAGTTAAAGTGAGTTCAGTTGATCAACCTCGTATGTCTGACAGGGCAAAAGCAATGCATTCTTTACTATATATGCACACTGTTGTTGAACAATTGGTAACTAATTAGCTGTTCCGGTAAAATTAGTTTCGAAACACGTAAATGCTTCACTTAAGAACTTCACTGGGTCACGTGTTGTAATTTATGTTGGATCCAACAACCACCTCTAAATGTGCAATATTGTCATTATTGATATAATTGTGCTAGCTTTATATCATGCCCCGATGGAGGAGGGTTGCGTTGGAACCGTAATAATTCTCTGTTGGTGTTCAGGCAAACCCCGTTCTCTATTCCTAGCCAGACACAGCGGTGACAAAATGAAATTTCCGGCTATCAATCCGACGCTCCGGTTATACATTTGGCACGATGCAATGTGCCGTCCACAGTTATATCACCACGTTTCAATCCCTCTTTATCCAGTTAGTTTGTTTCCAAAATCATGGCAGGTGCTTAGGCGAACCCCTGGAACCAATTGCAAAACCAAGTATCTATCTAAGGGATTTTTTTAGCGAATCAATGAGAAACATTTAACACTATTATCACAATCGTCATTGTAAAAGCCTGGGAAGCAGAGGCAAGTGCCTGAAGGCAATGGAAATGCCATAGCCATAAAATGTATCTGTGCTTGTCATGTGCATGCTGGCTATTGCATTTCCATAATTTAATTTTTATAATTTAATTCTGTGCATTAACCAGTTAAAATCGTTTGCAATGTAAGACCTATCTTGTTGCATAGTTTCAACATAGTTTTACGTAACCTTTTGTAACCTGAATCACGAAACTTTCAATTTCATCTTAGTTGTCCAGGTAAGCTGTAGGATATTTCGAAACTAATTTGACATGAACGTGTTGCTATCACATATGCAACAACAACAACAGCAACAGCAACAGTAACAGCAGCAGCAGCAGCTACCATACCAACAGAGCAGCAACAACAACAACAACAACAATAAAACAACGACAACAACAACGACAACAACAACAACAACAACAACAACAACAACGTACTGTAACTGATACCACCACTGGCAACAACACCAATACAACTACAGATTAAGTCCATAGAGAACATCCTCAACAGTAATACACCGATCAGCATAAGTATATGGCAAGCTAAGATATTGATGGCGCAGAATGCCAGTGTGTCTCGTATGTCTGCTTACAGCGATGTAGCTTAACCTGAGAAACGTCATGTATTATAATCATTCATGTCAGAGTTTTCTTAGCATATTGGCTCTGTCGCTGACAAATAATATCAGCCCACAGGCAAACGGATGTCGAATAATCGTAGTGGAATGATCAATAATATGAGTAATTTGAGACGTTCGTTAGGTTAGTCAGTGTATCCGGCGCAGACGTGCTTGTGTAAGAATCCTTGATGACGATATTATATCTTGGGTATTTACATAATTATGTAGATAGCTAGAGTGATCGAACGTCTGATCGGTTTAGCGACCAACCAGCCATTCTGAATGAATGGATTAACACATGACCCCACGAATGGATAAAAGCGTGAATGAATGATACAACAAATGAACGATTGAATGAATGAACGAACGAATGATAGACCGAACGAATGACGGAATGAACAAACAAATTAATGAACGTACATGATAACGCTTGAATGACTCAACGAAACAACGACGGAACGAACAAATGAATGAACAATTGAACCAACCAAAGAACGGACGAACAAACATAATTATGAATGAACGATTGAGCGACTGGACGAACTAATGGACGAGTGAACAAAAGAATGGAGGAACGTAAAATGGAATGAAGGAAGGAACGAATGAAGGAATGCACAAAGGAAAGAATGAACATAGGAGTGAATGAAGGAATACGCGAATGAAGGAAGGAACGAATGAAGGAATGCACAAAGGAAAGAATGAACATAGGAGTGAATGAAGGAATACGCGAACGAACTAACGAACAAATGAATGGATGCACTAATGGAAGAATGAACACGTGAGCAAATGAACAGTGACACGACTGAATGAACGTATTGACGTATGAACGAATCAGCTAAGGAACGAAGGAATGCATGGATGAATGAATACATGAATGGATGACAGGCACAGGCGGGCAGGCACATATTTTGAGTCGATTCATGTTTTGAGTAGATACATATTTTAAGAAGATACATATTTTAAGTAGATAGACATCTTGAGTAGGTAGATATATTGAGCAAAGAACAATAATAAGGGGAAACCAAGACTCCAGATGGTAATTTCATATGTTGAAGCTTAAGACATTTTATTTCGAGAGACCATGATAGAGACAATTGAGCACGCAATTATAATCAGATTGATACTAGGCCCGAGACAATAGCGACGAACCATCGCAACATTGCACATTTGATCGAGTTGACAAGAACCTTCCATGCCTTAGGAGCTGAATGAATGGGATCCCAGATTTAGTATGGGAAGTGCATCTGTGCCAAAGATCAGAGGTACGAAAGCATTGGTGGTTAATTAAACGAAAATCAGCAATCTCAGAGGTTGGGTTGGCTTTAATGAGTAGCAGTGACGTGCTGGCGCTTTGTTTCTGTATGATCGATCCCTGTTGACACTCTTTGAATCTGATTCAACGGGCATAACCTTTGTGTTCTTTTTTGCACAGTGATGTGAACCCTGTATTAAACGCCCACCTTGTGGGGGCATTAATAAGATGTTTCTCCATATATAAAGGTATGTAGCAATAGGAAGTGTAGCCGTCGGGGGCGCAGGTGGCTCCGCCGATACTGCTGGTGGGCGTAGCTGCTGCCGAAAGCTGCTGCTGGTCAGCCAGCCTTGGGGTTGGGGAGCGGTTGCTGCGCATCTCCGGTGTCCACAAAAAACGACCTCCAGGGCCGGTGGAACGATCACGTTCCAGTGGGCTCGTGCAGCCGTTGCTGTGAACATTGAAGACCACCGTATCGTCCCAGCTGCCCGTGCCCCCAGTGTGTCTAGCCGGCATTTCCAAGGTGGAGAGAACGGTGCTAGCGCAATTTACTTTGCTTGATAAAAGTAACAAACAATAGTGCTTGTTTGCTACTTATGAACAATGTACGTAAAGACAAAAAGTGGTGTGTTGGTTTTCTATCTCGTCGGAGGTACCTAGCTGTCTAGTCATATATAGATGGTATTGTGAGAGGTACCCTTGTGGGGGGAAAGTCCGGGCAGGGCAAGTCAGTTGGTTTAGTATAAACTATATCTGCATCAGTCTAGCCCAAAAACTTTTGGTTTGTGAGGGAAAAGTTCCTCACACGGGCCTCTGTCACAGGAAAATGCCTACAACGCTGGAGCGGAGGAAGAGAGGAAAATAGGGGAGAGAGAGAGGTGTCCTACGATGAACATGCAGATACCCTTGTCACTTGGGTGGGAGGGTGTATACGACGGTAAGAGCACCGACCCTTGTGTGAAAAAAGAGCCGGAAGGCAGTCAACTATAAAAATGTAAGGCAAGAATGGAGGTACCCTTGCCGTTGGTGAAAAGACGGCCTGAACCTGACCGTCTGACTATAAAAATTAGGTGAAAAATGAGTTTCCCCTAACACCTACATGGATATGGATATATAATTTTTCGCGAGGAAAGTGCCTCGCACGGGCCTCCGTCAAAGAAAAATACCTTCAATGCCGAAGTGGAGGAGGAGAGCGTAAAAATGGCAGCCGTCCTATCTTACACAGTTGAAAACGATTAGCTTGTGTTTTTATCCTAATGTAGTTATTTTAACGTTGGTGCGTGCAGTTGGTATGTAAGGATGGGGGTGACTGATTCTTATGGAATTCAGCACCGTCATCTTGTGTGAGTTAAAGATATATTTTAATTGGTACCGTTTTAACCTTCACGGACCTTACAAGGGCCTAGACTAACATTTGAGTTTTAAGTCCAAACACATATGTTTAGACCGCAAATGGCGTAGCACCAATTGCCTTTAACGAGTACGTCTCCTGGCGAGGATGCTCGGTACCGTTGCCGATACCCCACGGAGCATCTCTCCCCACACCAACAGCGTGCAACATGTTGTCTGGTGGTAACTTCAGAGTCGCAGAACGATCCCTCCACATACCGCATCACAACCACAAATAACAACACATGGACAAGCCACATTAACGGAAGCATGTTTAGAAAGCAGTCTTTAGCTTATTTACGGTGGGAAGAAAGCAACGTATTTCCATCTATGGTGGCTTTGCCATAGGGCATGGTGAGCGCTATGGCTTCACCCAGTTACCGTTATGAGTTAGATGGTGATCCATGCCGTTATCCGTCACCTGATGTTTCGAGTACTGACCGTATGAGATCTGTACCCTGGTGTTACCATTTAGCTGCTTTAGGTTTGGAACTAGTTGCCCAAAGGACACTGCTGGAACTGCAATAAATTGCATTATTTATATTTCAGAAGTATTTCCTACGTTGGCATAAAAAAGGCTTGCTTGATAGGTATTACAAGATATATGGGAAATTTATGTGATCGACAAATTGATTCTGGCGTTAAGGTAGGTAGGTAGGTAGGTTAGTTAGTTTATTGGCCGCTCACACCGAGATGTATTTGGGCCATGACTCACTCTGATAGGTGCTTCCCCGAAGCGCTGCGATGCTTCCCTGAAGGGTTGCTATAAACAAGCGTTAAAACTGAAAAAGTCGATAAACATGAGTGTGTTGCCTGATGTTGCCTAATGAATTGTTGTTGGCGGGTATCGATGTTGTATGCCGTGTTGAGGAGGGGGTGGGAGCGGGGAACTACTTTATTTCTCATGGAGGTGGGATGGGGTGGAGGGCAGTCTGTATAATAAAATCTCAAAACGGGAATAAGGAAAATTGTAAATAACAAATAGTATGACGAAACTGAATGATAATACTAAGAGTAAAGAAATTAAAATAATGGCCTGTGATTAAATAAACAAGAACCGGGGAAAATTAAACTTAAAATCCAGTGATTGTAAACTAAATATCCAAATTTACCTTAGAATTATAATCTGTTACTATTAAAAATAATAAGTGGAATGCACGTGGCGCTATTTGGCAGTTGCAGGGGGCCTAATAGTCAAGTCACTCAAAATCCTTTCGTACTTATGATAAAATGTTTATTCAGGACTGGGCGAAAGGAGAGCAAAGCAGAGCGACAGCAGCTACATCAAAAGCAAAGCAACATCAATAACGACATCCGTGTCCAGTTTTCGTGCTTCCACCTCCCCACACCAACGTCTTCATCATTGCATCCTCGGCGTCTTCGTCATTGCATCCTGGGCCGAATTGTCACCGCAGATAGAAGTACACAGCAGATAGAAGCAGCAAGCAAGTAGCGTCAACACTCCACTCGACAAACGACATTTCTCCAGGGTGGGTTGATTGCGGTTCAACGATAAGCCCACCTAGATCACCACATGGCGCCAATCTCACATCCAAATTCCCAGGTTCTGGCTTCAATGCGCGTAGTCACGTCCGTCCTCCAAACGTCCTCATGGCTGTCAAGTTAATGTTAGTTGGTATTTATTGGCCCCTCACACCTAGATGTATTTGGGCCATGACTCACTCTTAGAGGTGCTTTCCCGAAGGGTTGCGTTGCTTCCCCGAAGGGTTGCTCTAAATAAGTAAAAACTGAAAAAGTCGAAAAATGTAGTTGTTGCTGGTAGTGTGTTGCCTGATGTTACCTACTGAATTGTTGTTGGCTAGTGTCTATGTTGTATGCTGCGTTGAGGAGGGGTGGGAGGGGGAATTACTTTATTTCTCTTGGAGGTGGGATGGGGGTGGAGGGCAGTCTGTAAAATAAAATCTCGAAACGGAAATCAGGACAATTTGAAAATAAAAAATATTATGAGGAAACTGAATGATAATACTATCAACTAAGAAGAAACAAATTAACATGATGGCCTGTGATTAAATAAACAAGAAACGGGGAAATTTGAATTTAAAATCCAGTGTTTGTAAACTAAATATCCAAATTTAACTTAGAATTATAACCTAATGCTATTAGAAATAATAAGTTGAATGCACGTGGCCCTATTTTGGGAGTTAAATGGGGTTAAGTCACGTCGTCGAGTCACTAAAAATCCTTTCATACCAGCGACGGGGAGAGAAGAGCGGGGAGAGCGACAGCATCTACATCGAAGCAAAGCAACGCCAATCACGACCTCCGTGTCCATTTTCCGTGTTTCCATCTCCATGGAATCTCGACTGTGTCTTGGAATCCTCGGCGACTTCGTGATTGCAACCTCGGCAGTAGTGTTACCACCAGATATAAGTACACAGCAGAGTGAAGCAGCAGGCAGGTAGCTTCAACACTCCATTCGACCAACGGCATCTCTCCGGGGCGGATTGATTCAAGACACCTGCTGTAGTTTCTTGATTCGGTCCTGACCATTGTGACGGTGGGAATCCAAATAATTATTTCGGTCAGACGGCAAGAGAAGCATAGTCAAAGGCAGTTACTCATTGCTTTAATTTAGGAGGCGTTAACATGAATGGCCAACTATACAAATCAGTAGTGCTGTTTATATAACGGACTTATTGACCGTAAAGAAGCGTTTTTAATAACAATTCTCCGAGTTTAGAGTAATCGCCCTTGGCTTAGCTTAAAAACCTATCCTATCGAGCTATCATAATTCTAGGTTTAGCGACCGTATGCAGGGCCGTATTTAAGGGGGGGGGGGGGGGGGCAAGCGGGGCAAAAGCCCCTGGGCCCCCACAAGCAAGGGGCCCCACAATTTAAAAATGAAAAAAAAAATTATGCACTTTTTTGGAAGTTATAGGACATTTAAAGCAAACTGTATTAGTTTGGAACTCTTAATCATGCATTATAATTCTATTCTAATATTTGTGGGGGCCACACTTCTTGTTTGGTGTTCGGCAACAATGTTAATTACGAAAATTTGTAAAAATAAATAATTTTACAATGAAAGAAAGCGTCACAATTCACCCTAAAAGTAGACTCTGGCCGTCTCAGAGCACCTAGATGTAAACAATTTTCTGGGGGAATACCCCCAAACCCCACCCCAACCCATTCTTTGCGCCAGGGCCCCCACATATCTAAATACGGCCCAGTCGTATGCCATGTTCTCTGATGAGAGCATGAGCAGCAACCTTGATGTAAAAGTGTTGCCGTGGGGAGAAAACATGGTGATGCATTTATTGTTGATGTATAGTGTAACCTAGGTGTACTGCGGTCCAAATATTTTTGTAGTTTTTACTGTTAACTAACAATATGGGCAGAATGCCTGATTGCAATTTGTACATTCATTTGGAATATAAGGTCTTATTCGACCTACGGTGCCGTTTAATTGCTGGTACCATTTACAATGCATAATATTATGTACATTATCATCTTAAAACGGAGGTCGCATCTGACCTTACGATAACATTTAATGTGGTACTTTATTTATTATTAATGGTATAACATAGCCGAGATGTGTCTCTATGTGGTGCACCTATTAGTTATCAGTGCAATTTAAATGTCGCATGTAGTCTTTTCACCGCTTCCTTGGGGCGTGAGTTGATGCACAGTGCAGCTGCCACCTGGAGAATTACTGCAGGATGCTGACCGGTATGTTTCATACTCAAGAACAGTGAAGAATAAAGCCATTACTGGTGGCCAACAGTGTATGATACATAGCACATAATGAATAGCTCACTGTATTACCGTTATGCTGTTTGTGCTTTAAGAGTGGCGGATTTCTCCATTGTGTAGATATGCAAAGGACATATTATATATTTGATTATTTTCTTGACACAAGACGATCCACGCCGCTTAGCTCTCGCGGCACGTAAAGCAATGCCCTTGTCGGGATTATGGTTTAAACATAAATTCAGTGATGCTGGATGCATAATAATAATAATAATAATAATAATAATAATAATAATAATAATAATAATCTTTATTTCAAGAGGGTACATCGTCAGTGGCCTGATGTTCCCGAGCCCCTCAAAACATATATACACTATGTACAATAATATATATTTATATACACGCCAGGTATGTACAAATAGACATATGTACAATAATTGCACTTACATGCACGCATGAACGCACTCACTGAGACACGCAGGCGGGCGGGCAGGCAGGCAGACAGGAAGGCAGGCAGGCAGACCTGAAGGGAGGCAGACAGGCAGACTTATACTAGTTGCGAGTCTCTTCAAGGTTAAGGTAAGTTGTTAAAATATTGTGGGAAACTAATTACAAATCCATTGTTTGCTACCACCATTTCTGTCATGGTACGCCAAGTCTGGCGAGACATTAAACCACCACCGTTCTTACATATTAATTTGGCTAGTAATAGTCAAGAAGTCTTACACCGCAATGAAGGTACCACTGGCGAGGGTGGTGAAATAAGGAACCTTCTTTTAATTTAGAATTGTGCCCATGCTGATCTACCAGGAGAGTACACAAACGTGGTGCGGTGTGGAGCGTGACTGTCCTGAGAGGAAATCTGACTGTAATAAGCTGCATTGATGTAGATTGCAGAACGCGAGCTCTACACAGTAGGCAGATAGTGTGAATACTCCCACTCTGACCGAGTCCACCTCCTTTCTCACCGTGCTTCGTGTGTTGTAATATTTGAGGCGTTTATATGCTAGTTCCCAATGCTAGGGTCTAGACTCACGCCTGGCCTTTATGGTTTCTGTTGAATTCTTGTGAATTCTTGTGACGTCGGTTTGTGCATTAGCTTGTGTCTCTCTCTGTGTGTGTGTGTGTGTGTTGATCGTTGTCTCTCGATTTTGTCTCATGTTGCTGTTCTTTTCCATGGCTTTTTTTTGTTGCTCCTCATGCTTGGGCGTGTGTAATGGGGATGGCCTAACCTGGACCTAACAGGGGTGGGTAAGGGATGGGGTAGGTGTTGGGTCGGGGGAGGTGCGTACGGTCTTATGACCTGATGCACCCAAGGGGGGGCTTTAGGTCAGAGACCTCCCGGCCCCTTTGGGGGGAGTGGGGAGGTTGGGGGTGTGGGGTCTTTTGGGTCCTGGGACCCATTTGGTATTCTGGCCATCATCCGAGCAGGCACCAGCGCGCACTTGTTTGATTTTGATTGGTTAGGTAGCCCGTATGGTGACTGTGTCCGTCCGAGGACGAACTCGGTCAGTCATCCGGGTTACATCCCTCCATAGTCCCCTCGAAAATTCCGAAAGATTCTAATTCTAGCAATTTGGTTTTGGTTTTGTAATCCGTATGTTGCGTGGTTCCATCCGAGGAGGGATCCATTCAGCATCCGGTTTACTTTGACTATGCCGAAAATTTCTTGTCTACCTAACCCTAGCTCACGTTCACACAGTGATGGGCACTGTGTGACGGGACCTCAGTTTAAAGTCCCATCCGAGAAGACTGATTCACCGTGCTTCGTCTTTCAGACCTCCTTTTATACTTGCTGAGAGGCTGCGCCAGCGGGCTCAGCCAATCAGAGCGGGTGTTGTGCACTAGGCAAGGTAGCTCGAGCAATCATGGCGATGTCTACGCTTTAGTCGGAGCTCCAAATAGTCCGCTTTAATTTTACCAAATCTTCGCCAGATCTGAACCGATTTTATTTCTATTCAGAGTTTTCAATTTCCCATTCAATTTTGGTACTAATACATCCCAAAATCATTGAGAACGGTCCCACCTTATAGAATCACCATAATATGTGTAACTATGTGCGTAAGCTGCCAGTCTCCATAGGCGTTAGTGTCAATGTGTGTTTAACTCTCTCTCTCTCTCTCTCATGGCCGCGCATGCGCATAGGGCGATCATATGGGCCTCATGTAGCCGGTAGGGAGGTGAGCGTGGAATATCCCTTGTTGGGCCATCTCATACCCAGCCGAACTGGGCCAGTACATACCCGAGAGGGCAATCCGCGCTACAGAAGTGAGGGGCATATTTCTTTCTGTGCTCCGCCCATTTGCCGCAAAGCTCCCCCACCTTTAGGGATTGGAATCAATTTATATATGTGAATCCTGAATTCGCAGAATCCAAATTTCAATCTAACTACCCAGGTAAGCTGTTGACTGTTTTGAAACTAATTTGACTAGGCGCTGTTGCTGCCCTATGGTGGCAACCGCGCCCAATCAAATTCATTATAACATGTTTACCATAAGATGGTTGCTAAATCTACGCTCACACAATTTCTATATCCCGGAGAGGTAACTAATTTCCCTTATCATTCAACATGATGTTTGGTGGATAGCAAATCCATCTAGGAAACACAATTCGTACACTGGACGGATGATCATGGCTTACCTAGATACACTGTTGGGATTGAGACGTCAACCTACATGTGGCGTAAATGCCGTCGTGTACTTGAATGCCAGATCGGATCACTCTCTTTCATTTTACGAGATTTTTTACTTAAAGAACAATGACATTTGAAACACATTTTATGCTTCTCTTCCTGCAACCATATGTTATATTATGCAATTATAGGCGGCTTATTATTTTAAAAGAATTAACACGTTTAATACCTCAATACCCTAGGCAGTTATTGCTCAACAGAGAAACGCACCACGATTAGATTACACAGTTGCTAACCCGCCTACCTTAATATTGTTCATTTGATGGTTTCCTGGTAGAATTATATGGTACACCTTCGTGGTGGCCCCACTCGGAGGAACACACGCTGTTACTGTCTCCTCTGCAGCTGTTGCTGTTACTGCTATAGTATGATGTGGATTCCGTCGTCACTGTTGCTGCTGCTGATGCGACTGCTGCGTCTGCCTCTCATGGTGATGCTGTTGCTCTTATTGTTGACTTTGTTGTTGTTGTTGTTGTTGATGGTGTTGTTGTTGGTGTTTGTTGTTGTTGTTGTTGTTGTTGTTGTTCTTGCTGCTGCTGCTACTGTTGCTTCCTTTGCTTCTGTTGCTGGTTCTGCTGTTGTTGCTGCTGCTGCTGGTGTTGCTGCTGCTGTTGTCATCGTAATTGTCGACGTTGCCGTCGTCATCGTCGGCACAGGAGAAGCAGTAGCTCCCTGGTGTTGTTGTTGCTGCTACTGAGAATACCAATGCTGATGATGATGATGATGATGATGATGATGATGATGGTGATGTTGAAGTGGAGGAGGAGGAGAAGAGTAGTAGTAGTAGTAGTAGTAGTAGTAGTAGTAGTAGTAGTAGTAGTAGTAGTAGTAGTAGTAGTAGTAGTAGTAGCAGCAGTAGCAGTAGTAGTAGCAGTAGCAGTAGCAGTAGTAGTAGTAATAGTAGTAGTAGTAGTAGTAGTAGTAGTAGTAGTAGTAGTAGTAGTAGTAGTAGTAGTAGTAGTAGTAGTAGTAGTAGTAGTAGTAGTAGTAGTAGTAGTAGTAGTAGTAGTAGTAGTAGTAGTA
Source organism: Chaetoderma sp. LZ-2023a (assembly GCA_034401795.1). Lineage (NCBI taxonomy): Eukaryota > Metazoa > Mollusca > Caudofoveata > Chaetodermatida > Chaetodermatidae > Chaetoderma > Chaetoderma sp. LZ-2023a. Next base: position 131,161,141 of record CM067360.1, read on the forward strand.
GTAGTAGGTAGTAGTAGGTAGTAGTAGTAGTAGTAGTAGTAGTAGTAGTAGTAGTAGTAGTAGTAGTAGTAGTAGTAGTAGTAGTAGTAGTAGTAGTAGTAGTAGCAGTAGTAGTAGTAGGAAGAGGAGGAGGAGGAGGAGGAGGAGGAGGAGGAGGAGAAGGAGGAGGAGGTGGAGGAGGATAACGATGGCTCTTGTTGTGATGGGAAGGCCGCGCACTCGGCGGTGCTGGCGATTTAGCAATAGGTAAAATAGTCTGGAATCTTGAAAATAAAATTGTTAAATTTGTTTACTTTTAGAGGCTCAAATTGTCTGTCAGTCGAGTATCGAAGGTCAAAATCAAATGCACCAGTTTTTAACTGACGCCACATTCAAAATGACGTATGTCTGTCACAAAAGTAGACATATCTGACTCGAAAGTACTTTGCGAAATTACAAATTAATAAATATTATGTTGAATATTTTGAATCTAATTTGCTATAGACAACAACAACAACTACCAGTCAACATATTTCGCAACTTACCAGTATATTTACTTTGAATGCTAAATTCTGAGATTGAAGTTTTCACAGTTGTATATCGATACCATCACGCGTGCACAGTGGGTGAGCTTATCTGGAAATGAGCGGAGCCTACCTAGAAATGAATAGATGGAAAAAGGAGAAATACTGATATGACCTAATAAAAACCAGGCATATGGGAAACAAAGCATACTGTATTGTTGTTTCATTGGGAATTATTCTGGGTAGAAACGCAAACACAGAACGGGTATGCAAATATAAATATTGTCGTAAATGACACAAGTACGCTGCCGACATAAAATACACAATCCAAGTTATTGTTTTGGTTGGCATCTATCAAGTCCCTGATTCAAGGTCCCATTCACGCCATATCTAAGCTGGTTTCTATTTTCAGTCTATTATTGGTTTTTTACACTGGTACCCAGTATACTACTGTAGGGCAGAATGAAGCGGCGAGGAGTGGAGGAAATTGTGTATGTTTCCAGCGATCGCCAGTCGGCCGAACAGAGACGCGATCGCCGGTTTCACAGCTCTGCTCGTTACCACCTGAACTATCGCCTCCTCGCAATGATTTAGGGAATGACTAGCTCTCTACTTAAACTGTTTTCGCGACACCGGCGCTTCAAATTATTATTCTGCTCTGATCATATTTCTTAGCAGTAAATACTTCAACCACATAGTACGCCTAGTTTTGTATAATTCCATACGTCAGATGCCTATTTTGAGACTTGCCTGACTGGTATACGTTACCGTAATAGGCACTTTAGAATCGAATTTCTGACAGCTAAATACAGCCATTCGATCCGACTTTACTTATTTTATTGTGGAAAAAGTGTATTTTATACACGTCCGAAACGCCGCTCCGTCATAACCGCATAGTTCTATATTTTTAGCTGCGAGTAGGAGCTCAATACAATGTCCTTTGTTAGTCAGTTAGCTGGTTAGTTAATTAGTTAGTTTGTCAGTTAGTTAGTTAGTTAGTTAGTTAGTTAGTTAGTTAGTTAGTTAGTTAGTTAGTTAGTTAGTTAGTTAGTTAGTTAGTTAGTTAGTTAGTTAGTTAGTTAGTTAGTTAGTTAGTTAGTTAGTTAGTTAGTTAGTTTGTTAGCTAGTTAGTCACAAAAGCATATTCCAGACTGTATTAAATGCAACTACTGAGCCAATGTAGAACACATTTTAACACATCGGAGTAACTTGCCAAGGCAGGGCATTGCATACGTTGCTGGTGGTCCAGATAAAAAAACCTCCTAGATATGTGGCTAGAACTAGGAAAGTGCGGGGCCGACATTGCTCGAATCTTAACCCATGGCAGCGTCTACCCATACAATAGGATTCCACAGCTTTGTCCACAATATCAGGAAAATAAGAACAATTACGGAATAACTGAAAACACCCGGTAGCCGCAGCTACCGTGATTCTACCAACCTTGTTCTGTAATATATCAGTGCACGTTTATCTGGAATATCTGGAAATGGTCATTATATCTGGGATGAGTCCAAAACATGACACAGACATGACCAGAAGCCATGCGTGGACAAATGACACATATATCACATTGCCTACCTAAGTTTGCATGAATACATGTCAAAGCTCTGGATACAAGAATGGGTTGTGAAAAGAATGCAATGTCACAGAAATGATATATTGATATTTCCCTTGCATCTTGTCCGCTTTAGCTGGTAGATGAACGCCGGGAGGATGTGATGGGATTCATAATTGAGCAATAGATTCTAATGAGAGTTGTGGGTTTCTGATTGTGTAATGGAATGGTGATTTGTACATTATATGATACATGGAGTCATCCGTCTATGGTGCCATGGTTAGATGCGCATGCTTTCTATCAGGAGAGGTTAGCAGATGGCGTTGAATGGAAAGCACTCTACTATTATCGCCTCGTTAATCGCGATGGATAATTGGTGTAATCAGATGCACATAGATTGGATAGTTTCAAATGGCACGAGGTTGTATTGTTGTAAGAATGCTACTTACAAATTAGTATGCCCAAGAACGAACGAATGTATACACGGGGTCGATGCCACCGTTGTAATTATCAATATCAACATTGCTTCCAATGGAAAGAATAGAAGAAGTGGCATTGACCCTGGCGGCTCTGCTGCCATGAATCCACCGTGTATTACATGTTATCTTATTAAACCAGTGCCAAGACAACAGAGCCAACTATCGCCAGCGTCATCATCATCAGCGGCAGCGGAAATTTAATGATGGACTCCCAACTCACAGTCACACTATCTTGTGTCAAGAGTTAAGCCAACTCGGGCCCTATATTCATAGATATCCATTAATCCAGAATTTGATTTAATTCACATCGGATCCAGGTAATGTTATTCGGTTCACGCCTGTCTCAATCATTCGCTCAGGAGAGCATGAGTATGAAAGCGGTTTTTAATGGAGCTTGCGAAGTAACAATCTGTGTTTAAAATCTGATAATTCTTTAAGAAGTGCGCTGTTTTTCCCACAGTTTTGTCCTAAAGAGGCTTCACCATTTTGCATTCCATATATTAATCGAAATAGCTACCTTGATGCGGTATTGGACGATTGGCTATGCACCGCATGTTTCATTAACACACACAGAAAATCCAACATCTCCACTGGCGGGGCCTATTTCACTATATTTCACCGCCATTCGGAGTGTGAATATGGTTACTTTCAGTGCTGTGTGTGATTACTGTATTCTGCGGCTATAGTAGAAGAACCATCATACAGCTGTAATCACTCATTTTCCACCTTGGATCATTGTGTCTTGTCCTAATGTAGTGTATTTAGCTTTCTCAGGTCTATTCCTAATCTGAGTGTACTGAGTCCAGCTTTCTTGAGGTCATCTCGCAGCATGCATAACATATTTATGCAGAGACATCCTCTCCTGGCGTTATAGTGGCTGCCCACCCCCCAATGATGGCAAATTCCAAGCCTCAATATCCTGATCTGTCTTCTGGCATCATTAGCACAAGGCCAGATATGGATCATCTTTGCTTGGCGACCTTTACGGACAGCGGCGATGCATTACACATCTTGTATATTGCACCATTGTAATGTACGCTGTCTCATCATAGATATCCAGTGATGGTGCGAAGGTGTCTGCGATGGCAATCCTCAAGTTTGTCTGCTGCCCAGCTGTTGCAGGTGTACAGCATCAAAGATCCGCTGGTTACGTTACATAGCGAATTCTGTTGTCAAGGGCATCTTTGCTCTACAAATCCATAACTTCTAAAAGAACTGAATTTCGATGCAACAGCAAGGTGGCATGTGAAAAGCAGTGGGGATATACCATCTCCATACGGGGAGCCGATTGATGTCACACACTATGCAGACTTCATTGATTTGACTCTAAGTGTGGTGCCTACACGTAATTGGCATTCTAGTCGTAACTGATCTTCTTTGCATCTGGCCTGGTGTAGTACATCTAGGACCATGAGGGGCTAATTGCGTCGAGGTGCCCTGACATGGCAATGCCCATTTTGTGGAAATTCCAATATTTGGATATCGCCACTGATACACACGTGCGTTGAACCCATAGAATGTCTGCGCAGCTGCGCCCACGTTTAAAGCCACTTTGACATGATCAATTTCGAGTTTTATACCGGTATGCATATGAAGGGGCTAAAACCTACCGTGGGACATTTATGGAATCTTTCCTCCATTATCATGATTGTCTTTACGAAGCTCCATCGTTTCGCATTCCAATGCATAATGCATCTCAATAATAATCCGTGTTCCTCAAATAGTGGACGAAGGCTATCCCCTGTCTGTTCCATTATCACACAACGGCGATTGGATAGTGAACCTTGTTAATTTGATTTTCACATTGTTAAACAGATGTAGAGTATATGCCCGATGGGTCGTAGCATAATGAATTGTATGTAGTCTATCACAATACTGAAGGATACTAGCCCGGGAGTGTATCAAATGCCGGGCCAATTGGGCCAGGTATTGGTTCTGTACTTCGCCACTAACATCCGTAGACTAGCGTAGCTTTCATTCTTCCCAATACTCGTTCCTCACAATACCGCAGAAAAGGCTGACCCATTGTAACAATAAATTTATAATACTTCCCTCAGACATCTGACGCGAGGAGTCTGAGTTTTATTTGGAAAGTGAGGTACACACGCCAATGATAATCTCGTCTGGGTGTTTTCCGTCTTCTAAGTACTTTTAGTTTGCCCATGAAGTGACATGCGACTATTGCAATATCGAGATGTGTGCGCCTGTCTACACCAAGTCGAATGATAATAGGTTAATGGTCGGGAGCCTAGAACGTGTGTGGTGCGAGTGTCCTAGGTCTTCGAAGCGATATTCACTATGCATTGCTTGCAGATTATCATGGGGTCATTTGGGCCCTGAGGATGCTTCTTCCTAACGAAAGAATTTTTTAATTATAATTTTTAAATCCACCCTGTCGGCCGCTTGATTTACTCAATCTGGAGACAATAATGTATTTTATATATATGCAAATAACATAAATAACATAGTAACATTTTACAAAAGGCAAAACACTAATACGTAAAAGTTGGACTGGCGTCCCAATGGTGCTTGCCTTCAATAGTATTGTAGGGGTAGATTGTCATAGGAACTCTTTGAACTGTAGTGCCTTCTCGCATAATAGTAATTCAATGCAGTCAAGCTACTGGCTGATCAAATTACCAGCCAGCACATACGCTCAGATCTTTGATTTAGGGGAATCCATGCTTACCAACGGCAATCTAAGAATGGGGTATTGCTTTGTACGTCTAAGGACTGTTTGCAATGAATTGATCGGAAGCATTTTAAGACTAGTATCTCCATCGCCATTGCCAAAGCACCTGCAGCCAAAAAGCTGGCCAGTATTAACCGGGTGACATCATTTACAACTGAAGAATCATTATTTTTAAATTATACTATAGACTATTTTAAAAAATCCGACTGACAACTGTTGTTGCATCTGGCAGCAACATGTCCATATCAAATTTGTTTCAAAATTGTATACAGTGTATCTGCAGTTTGCCCTTGGAATCGTAGAGATTAAGTCTATAAACCACTTAAAACGATTAATTTTGCCCTGGAATATGCGTGCTTTAAGTTTCTGTATGATTCTGAGTGGGTGAAAATGGTGTTGTCACTTCATATCATGCCCATGAATTATTACTTTTGTCGCCAGTGCCTAGACCAGATTCACATATTACCAAGATCATACGACTGGATAATAGATTATAATGAGCGAACTGCACAAGTACATTACTGGCCATAAACTGGCCATGCATGGAAGAAACTACACCGCTACATTGACGTAATTTGCTTAATCACTCGAGTCTCTGAGCTTGTCTAGTTAGGCCAACTGCTGTTTTGGATACAAAAGAGCAAGTATTACTATTTTTTTTTCTTCCTCAAGCCTTCGGTTACAAAACCGTAATTATTAAAGAGACATGGCTTCTTATTGCAGCTTGAGAAGTAACATTCTATGGTGAACATTTGACATTTCTCTACGATGTTGGGCACATTGTGCCTTGATGAAACTCCATCATTTCGTATTCTATCTAATATTCGAAATTGGCCAGTTGATGAGGTATTTGACAATAGGTATGCACTTTAGACGAATGCGTTAAAAGAGTAGATGCAGGACGAATTCAGCACACGTTTGCCAGATTAATTCTGGCGTGCATAAAAAGAGTGCTAATTATGCCATCATGTCTAATCTAGTTGGTCTCACACCTCATTCAGCCCCTTTACGTTGATGGGGTAAAATAAAGGTAACTATATTTGCATAGATTAGAACACGTATCTGGTATATATATATATATATATATATATATATATATACATTAATACTGACAATCAATATACCACATACATTTCCAGGTTCACACAATCTGTGGAATACATCAGTACCCAAGCCTATCGTGAAAGCTGTTGTACTTTAAAGGACACACTATCTGATAGTAGACTGAGCACCTACACAGCAGCGAACTTCAGTTTTATCATTGGAAATTACCTAATAACTGTAATGAAATCTTAATACAGAAAGGTTATTCAAATTCACAGGTACTATAATATCAGTTGAACAACAAATAGTGTTTGATAACATATGGCTCCATAGAAGCGATTACACATATTTATTAATTTAGGGAACTTTTTCACTAAGAGAGCACTAAGAATAGATAATTAACAATTGTACAACACTTTTCTTTTTTGGCACTTTCTTTAATTCTCGGCATAGATAAAATATTACAGTACAGTTCAAATATTTAGTCCAACTATCTTAATATGCAATCAAACCAAAGACTAAACGGAACATTCATGGGCAAAATATCAAAGCAGTATGCTTGCAAACTATTCTCTGAATTTCATTTAATTCTCAGATAACGAAAACAACATTTAACACCTAGACAATCGTAGGCTAGATACTATCTACTTGTCATGTATGACGTAACCATCAAGTATATCTTGAGGGATCTACGAACGAACCATCAACTTGCAATACATCGCGGACCCCTATCCGTGTATTAATTATTAGAATGAGCGTCATAGATACATAGCCGCTCCTCTTTTCCCATTACAAATGCCAGAAGTCAGGACTCTTATAATTATGCCGTATGCATTTCAGTCCAACGTATTGTTGTTGTCATGGCACGTGCTATGCGAGAAGGACACTGCCTCATATTTACCGTTATCACTCAATCAATCAACAACGTTGACAAAGACTCTACCAGAACAATTATGATCACCACCACATATTCACTTGATATCGAATGTTCACTAGACGAAAGCGATACCAGTCTTAATTATAAGAAAATCTAAAGTCATATCTGAATTTCTTATCATATTAGATCTTTGACTACAGAGGAATATCAGCCCACAGGCAAACGGTATATCGAATAACAATGGCAGAATGCTCAACAGTATGAGGAATTTAAGACGTTCTGAATGGTAGTCGGGGTATGCTGCAAGTGAGTGGTTGTGAACAAAGCAATGATAACCGGAAGATATTAACGATACTATGTCTCGGAAATTGAGTCTATGACTCATAACGTATATAGATTAGAATGACTAACAGACACACTGACTGATCACCCGATCAATCAATCGACCATTTAACTGATCGCCTATCTATCTGAATGACTGACCAGCTGACCGACCGACTGAACAACCGAGTAAACCCTCTGACCAACTGACTTACTCAACAACTGAGTGACTGACAGACTAACCGAGTGACCTATGTGCTGAATGACTGACTAACTTACAAGCCAAATGGCAGCCCGACTGACTTACCGATCATTGCACTAGCCACCACCCACCCGCCCACATTCTTGACACTCTTGGCCCACAGATCCGACGAAACTCTCACCCAGCGACTAACTGACCCTGGTGACCCACCCAGTCACCAAAACACTGAACCACACACCGACAAACTGACCCACTGGCCAACCGATCCACCAACCTACGGATCCTCCGAACCACACGTCCACTCATCCAGACCCACCAAATCACGAAACAACTAGCGCACTAATCCGGCGACCTACTGATCCACCAACCCTCAAACCCATGACCGGCCCATTGACAGACCGACCGACCGACAGACCGATGGACCGACCAACCAACCGACTGACCGACTGACAGACTGACCGACTGACCGACTGACCGACTGACCGACTGACCGACCGATCAACCAACCATCTGACCAACTGACCGAGCAACGGACCGACCGACCAACTGACTGAGCAACGGACAGACCGACCGACCGACCGACTTGACCAACAGACAGACCGACAGACCGAACAACAGACTAACAGCCCGGCCAACTGACAGACCGACCGAACAACCGACCGAGTGATGACCTGACCATAATCCGGTAATATGTTTGAGAAAACAATATATCGCAGTGTTCAATTATCTGGTGGGGGGGGGGAGGGTAGCGGGGCTTATAAACAGGTGAAATCTCAACTGATAGTGTCATATAGGCCTACAAAGCTTTCTTCAGAGCGACCATGGTAGAGACAAATGAACAGCATATTATAATCAGATTGATACTGGGCCCGCAAGAATAGCAACAAGAACCGACGCACTTCGTAACATCGCGCATATGATCGACTTGACACTAACGCGCCAGGTCTTGGGAGCTCAAGGAACTGCATCCTGACATTAGTATGCGAAGCACATCGGTGCCAATGATCAGGGGGACGAATGCGTGCTGATTAGCTAATAGAAATTTCGTTCTGCGAAAATTAGCAATCTCAGAGGTTGTGTTGGCTTTAATGAGTAGCGGTGACGTGCTGACACTTTGTTCTGTGTCTGCATAATCGACCCGCATTGGCTCTCTTTGAATCCGATTCAAGTGGGCTAACCTTTGGGCACGTGTTCTTATTTCCATACAGCGATGTGAACCCTGGTTTAAACATTAGACCTTTCAATGTTCATGGCGGAGCTAAATAGACCCTTATAACTGTAACGTCAGCCTACATGTTACATAGTTAATTATGACGACATAAACTTGAGTGGCAGATCATTCCATCACCTGCATTTTGATACCACCTGACTTTAAGAGCAATGCCATTTGAAGCACATGTTATGCCTCTGCAAACATATGCTGCATTATGTAATTTTTTTAAGGAGGCTTATTATTCTGAAAGAATTGGCACGCTTAATTCATTTTTAAATACCATAAGCCGTTATTTCTCAGAAGAGAGGCACACCGTGGCTATATTAAACTGATTATTTGTGCTTGCCTCCGCTTGTGTTCATTACTTTGTTCTTTTCTTCTTTTCCCTGGTAGATCAGCTTAGCAACCCCTTAGTGATCTACCCTTGGAACACACGCTGCTGCTATTGCTGCTGCTTTTAGCTACTGCTGCTGCTGCTGCTGCTGCTGCTGTTTTAGTTGAGGCTGCTGCTGCTGCCACCGCTGATGCTGCTTCTGCTGATATTGTAGTTAAGCAGCGAGACATACACCTATACCTAAGTCAGCTAAACTACTAGATCAATTGTATTAATGTATACGTAATGAACATAATCATCATATGTCGAATCGGTTAGAAGTATACAATATTATTTTCAAGCATTTTGAAGTTAATGTGACGATTCCTTTGATTGTGATATGCGATTGGATTGATGAGTATATTGATGATGATGATGATGATGATGATGATGATGATGATGATGGTGTTGCTGTTGCTGTTGGTCATTGTTGTTGTTGTTGTTGTTGTTGTTGTTGTTGTTGCTGGTGGTGGTAGTGGTGGTGGTGCTGGTGGTGGTGGTAGTGGTGGTAGTGGCGGCGGCGGCGGCGGCGGTGGTGGTGGTGGTGGTGGTGGTGGTGGTGGTGGTGGTGGTGGTGGTGGTGGTGGTGGTGGTGGTGGTGGTAATGGTGGTGGTGGTGGTGGTGGTGGTGGTGGTGGTGGTGGTGGTGGTGGTGGTGGTGGTGGTGGCGGTGGCGGTGGCGGTGGCAATGCTGCTGCTGATGACGACGACGACGACGACAACGACGACAACCACGACAACGACGACAACGACGACAACGACGACAACGACGACAACGACGACAACGACGACGACGACGAAGACGACGGCGACGGCGACGATGATGATGAGGATAATGATGCACCATTGTGCGTACATGCTTGTCGAATCAGGCGTAACTGTTGCCATGAAATTATCATTTCCGAAAGCAAACTGTTATGCGACATTTGACAATATTCTATGCATGCGCATATGATAAGACCAATTACTAAGCGATGGCAAAGCCAAAATGATAGACACGACTTTCACCGTAAACCTGTATTCCTTACAGACCAACACTGACAAATCCTGTGTTCTCTGATAAATAGTATATTGCATATTTTGTAACTAATTTGCCTGGGAGCTGATGCTGCCTATGGCAGCAACAGTTTTCAGTCTAATTAGTTTCAAAATAGTCAACACATTTCCTGTATAGTTGTCATGAAATTGAGACACTGGCATACATCATTTCAATCGGTTAAGGATTTACACCATCTGGGTCTAATTGTCGAGAGAAAAAACACAGCTCGGCTAATAAGGACAATATGCGCACGCGAGGGCGTGCGCTCGTAGATATAATAGAGAGCTGAATAGCTTACAAAATACACCCCACAATTTCCTTTTGGGATTTCTCCGTCAAATGTGAATCCCGTCAAACCAGACGGCCTTTCATCTCCTAAATATCGAGGGGCAGATACAAAAGAAACATTGATATAAAATTGTGTGCAAAGCTTTCTTGTTATCCTGGTACATTATTGTATCGAGTTCTTTGATATATTATTCATGACACACGGGATAAATTGATATCTGCGTCGTTCTGTGGCCAGATGGCTTCTGACTGGTTATAGTTGAATCATGTTTGAAATAGATTAGTCTAAGAACTAACATAAAGTTCGTTCCCATTGGTCCAGAGCAAACATTAAACTGAGAGTCCGCACGCGCGTGTGGTCTTGTGCGTGATACGTTCGTTATACGTATGCCCGCCACAATAAAACGTATTGGTTTTGTATAGGTCAGCTTTGCAGGGGTTAGGGAGGGTGTGTGCGTGTGCGTGCGTGCGCACGTGCGTACGTGCGTGCCTGCGTGCGTGTGTGTGGGGTGTGTGTGTGTGGTGTCCCGCTGTTTGACTTACTGTCGGGCGTAATCTGCATAATGGGTTCACTAAGTATATACGTGTTGTACCTCTAATGCGGCATGCAAGTCTGTCGTCGTTGGAGTGTGTGCATACTATCAGTCAAATATGAGATACACTACAGGTACGTTCCTAAATTACTGGAACATATGGTTATTAAAGTGGCAATTCAGTTGAGTATAGTATATGTTGACATGAAAAGGCCACCGACTTAGCTTTTTCATCAGGGCCTTTTCACAGCACCCCCCCCCCCCACCACCACCCGCACCCCCACCCACCCAGGTGTATTCGGCGGATGTGTTACATCGACGATAATTGTATGCTAACGATAGTGTTAATAACAACATTTAGATGTCAGACCGGTCTCATATTTATGTTGCTGGGTCCTGTGCTGGCTGCGCGTCGTCAGTCATGGATAGTGTGGAGAGCGAGAGATTATTGTCTTGGTTATAATCATCTTATAATTATGTATTCTCTAGCTATGTCATTACGCACGCCCACATCCCCTGAAAATACAGTTTACTGCACAGGTACTGGGTCAATACCGGGCCAATACGGTCCGGTATTGGTCAAGTACTGGTTCAGTAACCCGCGTTATAAGGATATAATACAGAGGATCTCAAACAAGTTTAATTAGCATTTAAATTAAAAATTAGGTACAAGATTTAGTTAATATTTTAGCCAGGGCTCCTGATGCATAACATAATATCTGGTGTGGATTATGTGAGTATTGCAATCCCATCATCTAAATGTATTAAAGATACACAGATGAACAACAGAACACAGGTTTGACAATCTGCGAATGGACAGGATCAGGATCAGGATGCCGTAGCGAGGTCAAGAATGTGGAAATGGCTCGTCACCTAGGTCTCTGGATTGATTGTCTGTGAGAATTTTAAGATTTGAGAAATTTTAGGTTGAATATTTTAAAATCAATATGACTATGACATTGCCTGGACAGTCCAATGAGCAGACGTCACCTATGATATCCAGAAGCGGTGCGTTTTTTACCATGTTTGGCTCTACTAATGCTGCTGTACAGCGTTGTCAATGCGCTTACCCTCTTGCGTTGCATGCTCCACTACGTCACCTATTGCGGCTTTCTCGATATGTATCGTTTCTAGGATGGCATCTAGTTCCTTCTTATCTGGCAGTGAACCATCACCGACAAACGCTGATTTTCTTAAAATCCGCTTAAACTGCCCAGTCGTTTCCGCAATGTGTCTCCATGGTCTTACTGCCGACACCAATATTATGTGAACAAAGAGGTTCCGTGTCTGCCATTTCTTTCATAGGAACAGCATATGGATTGTTCTTGACCTGGTGCGGTTTGAGATAAATTCCTCAAAGTAATTTGCTAGTAGTCATTTGTCTACAGCTATCATGTTCAACCAGTAAGGGTGTACAGTTTCTCGATTGACCCCCTATTATGGCAAGGCAAATGTGTAGAGGGCTTTATACCAAACATGGTTATGAGTTCTTATGCACGGCTGACTAACAATGATAGTACATCGATGAGTGAATCCAGCTTTAGATATGAACCATCCCTATCTAGCTAAGCTTCACACACACTTTGCCGCTGTTGGGATCGATCGAACCCTGCACCATCTAAATCTCAATTTCGCGAAAAATATACAAGTAAATCCTAAATTCCCAGATTCAATGATAACTGTTAACGGAAGCTATTGAATATTTTGACATTAATTTGACTAGGTGTTATTGCTGCCTATTCCACCAACAGTGCCCAGTCAAGTTAGTTTAAACATATTCAACGGCGTGTTTATTAAATAGTAAAGACATACAATTCGTACCACGTGGCGGACTATCAGGCGTTTATGACGGACTTGCCTACGCCATTCATGCCGTAATTGATTATGACGGCAGCATACAAGTGACGTAGATGATTACGACGTCATATGCTTGATCGATAAAGTGGATTCATAAATTGTGTACCTACCTTTCAAAACGATTCTTAATAGATGTGCATATCTAGGATATTTCCCGATTCCATTTCCGCTAAGCATATTAAGATCTGTGTGTCTGTCGTGCCCAAAGAAGGCCTTTATAAATACCGCAAGTTGCTGGCTTCCATCTAACGTCAGGCAAGGTAACACTCTTATAACTAGACCACGCGACGTTTACCCCGATGCGCTGCTTGCACAATACCTGGTACTCGTTCTGGCATTCACAAGGTGCTGGACATCTGGAGCACTTGGTTGTGTTGTGCCGACTCGTGGTATAGCCGGGCCATGTTGGAATGCTAGCCTTCGTATCAGCAAGCGTTTTCTTTCATTATATTATTGCCAACAACTCCACCTTGTATTCAATCTAAATTCAATTCAATTCAACCCATAATCAGAATAATGATCTAGTCACCGGGCGGTGGGCATGCGTCTTCTTTTGTCTTTAACAAGGCATGCACACGTTATGTTGGCTTGACTGCTGGATTGGGAAATGCAGAAATAAAGGTAGATATCCATACAGGCTCCGTTTCCCATCTGGTATGTCTTCTATGAATAACATAATCGAGTTTAGTTCTTTAGACCATGATCACCCAGAATCGCAATTTGAAGATAACTATACAGGTAGGATGTTGAGCATATTGACATTAATTAGACTTTGAGCTGTTGCTGCGACAGCTCCTAGTCATATTGATTTTAAAATATTCAACCTAAAATTTCTCAAATCTTAAAATTCTCACAGACAATCAATCCAGAGACCTAGGTGACGAGCCATTTCCACATTCTTGACCTCGCTACGGCATCCTGATCCTGATCCTGTCCATTCGCAGATTGTCAAACCTGTGTTCTGTTGTTCATCTGTGTGTCTTTAATACATTTAGATGATGGGATTGCAATACTCACATAATCCACACCAGATATTATGTTATGCATCAGGAGCCCTGGCTAAAATATTAACTAAATCTTGTACCTAATTTTTAATTTAAATGCTAATTAAACTTGTTTGAGATCCTCTGTATTAAACCCTTATAACGCGGGTTACTGGACCAGTACTTGACCAATACCGGACCGTATTGCCCTCGTATTGATCCAGTACCTGTGCAGTAAACTGTATTTTCAGGGGATGTGGGCGTGCGTAATGACATAGCTAGAGAATACATAATTATAAGATGATTATTACCAAGACAATAATCTCTCGCTCTCCACACCATCCATGACTGACGACGCGCAGCCAGCGCAGGACCCAGCAACATAAATATGAGACCGGTCTGACATCTAAATGTTGTTATTAACACTATCGTTAGCATACAATTATCGTCGATGTAACACATCCGCCGAATACACCTGGGTGGGGTGGGGGTGCGGGTGGTGGTGGATGGGGGGGGGGGCTGTGAAAAGGCCCTGATGAAAAAGCTAAGTCGGTGGCCTTTTCATGTCAACATATTATGATAACATTCAGGACAATTTTTAGCTGCGGGTAGCAACAAAATAAAATAACATGCCCATTAGTTTGTCTGTCGGTCGGTCCGTCAGTCAGCCACTCAGTCAGCCACTCATAAAAGCATAATTTATTCCAGCTTGTAGTTTCAAGAGACCCAAACTTGGGAAGTTGTGCGACAAATATAGGGTAAAAAGATGAAATGTAAAGGCCACGGCGACAAGATTAACATGATTATTTTAAAAACTATGCGGCTGCATTTATAATTAACTCTGGTCATACAGGGTAGATTCTGGCCAGAGCTAGATGAAAGGTTGGCTGCGGGGTCCCGAAAACGTGGACCAATTCTGGCCTCGAAATGTCAAATATCCCAGTCATATTCACGCCTGCAGCTACTGAGATAATATAGACCTTGTTTAAAGTACTAAGTGGAAGACCAATCTCGCAGAACCGACTAAATGGTCATTCAACCAACCCAAACAATCAACGTGCTGATGTTGATTTAGAACATTTGGTCTCCAAATGTCATTGTATAGTGGGTGTAATGAGTTTGTTTCGCAAAAAAAAACCACTCTCCATCATTACGTTTTGCTGCATGCTAGCATTTGTCTATCACAGTACAGCTTAGCGATATCATAGATTGTTCAAAAACAACATAAAACGTACAGTTGAAAAGGTTGGACTTAATTTGATAGGAACCGACGGCAGCCTAAGGCAGCAATGCATACCAATCAAATTAGTCCAAAATATTCAACAGACTATTTCTAACATCGTGTTCAAAATTATTAAAGTCATAATCGATTACATTATGAATGTCGTCGATAAGTTCGTCACGAATGCTTAATTGATGACGAACTAAGAGGTCCTGGACGAATTGTATGTCTTTACTATTTAATAAACATGCTGTTGCATATTTTGAAACTAATTTGACTGGGCGCTGTTGCTGCCATAGGCAGCAACAGCGCCAAATCAAATTAGTTTCAAAATATTCAACAGCTTCCCTGTATAGCTTTCTGGAAAATGAGATTAAGAATGTGCGGCAGTGATCGAACGATCTCAACAAGGACAAATCGTGAGTGGAGCTTAGCTTGAGGTGGGCGAGGAATAGCTAAAACTGGATTCATCCATTAAATCCAAAATATTCAACAGAAAATTTCTTACATCGTATTCAAAATTATTGTACTAATTATCTATTGTTGTGTTTTTGCTTTGCGTCCAGTTATTTACGACCTGCACTGTAATTGCATTGCACCAGTATCTTTCCATCTTTCTCTTTCCATCTCTGATAAGATAGGAATTTTTAAGCAAGCTTTATAATTTGCTCCATAGTAAACCTGTGTTTGCGTTTCTATCCAGATGCAATCGCTTTGGCTTCCCACGTGTCTTAGTTCCCAGGAGGGCATTTCGTTATTGTCCATTTAAAACTATGTTTGTACTATGATAAGACCGCGCGGGTGAATTGAAAATATGCATATTCTTTGCAAACGCTAATTGAATGCGTTAAATATTATAATGTGTCACGAAAGAACCCTTAGATATCGTATATACTAGCTAGATTGCCTATCCCCATCTCAAACGCGGCATTTCAGAGTTCAGTATTTCCTCCCCCCGGATGTATAGTCTCCAAAACAATTTGTTTTACTAAGCACCGTTATCCGGATAAAGCGTCAGATTATATCAGCTAATACAATTTTATTTCTAATAAAAAATATCTAAATTGGCATCTGTTCAACCTTTAGTCATTTTTGAAGTCTATATATGCATCTGATCGTCTGCATCAGTCAGTCAGTCAGTCAGCGAACACCCGGGCATGCGCATTTGCGATTTACTGAACTCGCGTCGTCCGCGCTCGCGACAATTAGTTCCAAAGTGAGGGTATGCGCGTTAACAATCTAGCTAGTATATACGATATCTATGGGTAGAACCGTATACATAGGAGTGAATTAATTCTTAATTAATTATGGAATTTTCAACGAAATGGACTTCATCGCTATATAGAGCAATTGAGGAATCTAGTTTCAGCCATGCCCCGCCTATTTCTAGCTAAGCTCCACCCACGCTGTACACGTGTTGGGATCCACGGATTGCTTCATTCTCTGACCATCAATTTCCAGAAAATTATGCAGGTAAACTGTTGAATATTTTGAAACTAATTTGACTGGACGCTCTCGGTGCCTATGGCAGCAACAGCGCCCAGTCACATTAGTTTAAAATCATTCAACAGAAACTATATTAAATAGTAAAGACACAATTCGTACACCGTGTAGGACTATTACGGGTTTAAAGTGGACTAAATCGAGTTATTCATGCTATAATTGAGTGTGATGTCATCCTACACTCACGTAGTTGATTATGACGTCATATGATGCATTGATAAAATGGAAAGGTCGAATACACCAGGACTTGTTCTATTTAATGGCATTGGTAGCTAATATGTTTGGTAGACCTAATTGGTCGTGGTGTCAGCGGCTCGCGTGACAGGTCGGATCCCTCAATATCGCCAGCATTATGACGATTTTCTAATATATAATTCGACCTAGTAACAACTATATTTGCATAGACTACATTCGACTGAATTCGGTGTTAGAATATTCACAAATATTCAAATTTAGCAATATTTGCGGCTACTCAGGCCTTTGGGAATTAGTAGAGGCGGAAATTGGTGAACATGAATCCGTTACAACATAATAGAAAGAACATTATTGCCGTCTTTAATTCTAAAATACTGACCATATCTCAATTATCGCCAAACCGGCGTGAAACGGAGACGGTTTATTGATCGAATGTGGTTGCTAAAGCAGATATACACGGTCCCGCTAATAACTGTAATTTAAAAAGAAATGGCACACGTTTTGAAACCGTAGTACATGGGTTCTTTAAGATGGGTGGTCTTACGGCCACTTGCCTTGTAAAAACACCATATCACGGGTTTAAAGTGGACAATAGCCCAAGTTCCCGCCATAGAAAGAGTTAATCGTATTTCCAATCTCAATGCTCTACAATAACCACTATACTCTATCTGAACGCTAACAACATGGGGCCTCTGAACAGCTTTCAATAATACCTTACAATAATAAATCACTACGGAATTAAATTGTGCACCTCCGCAATTACTGCAACCATCGTGGTCACCCGCGGCGGAGGCTGACTGCTGCTGGCTGGTTGGCTGGCAGGCTCACTGGATGCTCGTTTACCCACGCTTCATCGCGAACACACCGCGCTGCAAGCCGCCGTCTGATGCCGAACAATAGTAATCACCACGGCGGCCGGAACGGGTGGCGAAAATTTAATTTACGCAGACATCGGCGACGAAATGCGAGAGAGTCGGAAGCGCACGAAGCAGCTGAACAGCACGAAAGCAGTCTGGATTCCAAGAATTTTGATTTTGTCGGACGGTGCTTAGAGAGCGTGTAGCGTTGTGTCCCATCTAAATCGTTTACCAAAGGTGCGAATTGTTTGGAATTATTCTTGTTAGTAGCGCGCAGGCACGCGAGGAGAGAGCTCGGGAGAGAGAGAGAGAGAGAGAGAGAGAGAGAGAGAGAGAGAGAGAGAGAGATAGAGAGATAGAGAGAGAGAGAGAGAGAGAGAGGGAGAGGGAGGGGGAGGGGAGGGAGAGGGAGAGGGAGGGAGAGGGAGAGGGAGAGGGAGAAGGAGAGAGTGAGAGAGAGAGAGAGAGAGAGAGAGAGAGAGAGAGAGAGAGAGAGAGAGAGAGAGAGAGAGAGAGAGAGAGAGAGAAAGAGAGAGATCGAGAGGGGTGGGGTGGGGTGGGGAGAGAGCGAGAGAGAGAGAGAGAGAGAGAGATATGGATTATAATTTTCATGTTTTAGTCAAGGAAGTCATTTCTGGATCGCTTCATTCACGCAACCAGAATGGGGCATGATCTAAGCGATGCAAATATGATCTTCATTGAATATTCTAAGATACGTTCGTCTGAAAAATCGTTGCTGCCTAAGGCAGCTACGATTTTCAGTCAGATATATCTTAAGATAATCATCCTTAATTTTCCAATAACATATTATTAGATATATGTTTATCGGATTATAGATTAGGCCTATCGCATGACAGCTACTACCAGAAACAATAACGAACTCACGTTATCTTCTGCGTCTTCAGTCGGGATGCGAAGCGATTTCGAGTAACACGGCGTTTAGAGCAATCGCCTCGCGGCAGTCTTTTACAACTTTCTCGACACGATTCCTGGAGATGAAAGAGCAAGATCGTGGCATAGCAGACCTCTATGTATAGATTCTACATCACGACTCGCCACGCGCTGCTGGTAAATAAAGGAATTTACGGGGCATAGGTATCTGTACTATATATGCGTTTCTCTATCAATACAATATAGAGACGTTGTAGGCCCGTGATTGGAGGAGGCGGCAACGTGTCGTGATTGTTGATCGCGTGTGTTTTTAGATACCTTGAGAAAATACGGGAATTGAATTGCACAATATACAAGACGGAAGTCTACAATTGCGTTATTTGATTACGTGTGTGATTTTTTTTAACGAGATGTAATTTACAATTAAACGGATTATGTATTAATTCGTAAAAATGAGTCACTTTTATAAATTAGGTTTGATTGTGATGCATATATTTGGAATCAAGTAACATTTCAAGTAGCGAGTACAACAATGTGTATGGGTCCGCTAATGACGCCAGTGGTAAATTTAAAATGAGAATAACATAAGTTACCATGGATTTATTTCGTTGTTTCAACAGCGGTGTGTACAGATAAAATATGCCTATCTCAAATTTTCTTACAAGATTTCGTGTGTGACGATAAATAAGAAAAATATTTCCAGAAATGTCTGGCAATTCCGGGAACGACGATACTTATATGAAGGAGCCACTGCGACCGCCGCTTCCCCCGGTGCCCAAATGCGAAAGCAAGCACCGGTATATGTCGCGTGAAATGGTTCGCGACCCAAAACACGGAGGAACATACCTAATGTATAGCTTCGAGAATTTAAATATGGAAGCCGCGCCAAGCTCCAACACGTCCGTGCCCAAGGATTCTGCTTACTCGTCATCGGAGGGTGTATTGGATATGTTACAAAACCTACATTCCGAGGTGGAGAATTTAAAGGAGAAAATCCACGGAAACACAAGTACAAAGTCTAATAGCCTTTATGAAAATATTGATAAAAGACGGACGCGAGGCACTCGAGCCGAGAGGATGTTAATATCCGCCCGGGAAGCGGGCCTATTCAAATTCCGGTTTATTCTGGATCCACATATTAGCGGCTGCAAAAGGTAAGATATCCTCTATTCTTTCTGATTATCCAGCCAAACCATAAACGTTAAAAGGTATCGGTTTGATTGACGTCCATCGTGTCCCTGATTCCAGATTCCCCATATCCAGGCTGGTTTATATATACTAGGTTCAGTCTATTATTGGTGACTTCCGCAGTTTTACACTAGTACTCAGTTATACTCCTGGGTGGAGAGAGGCAACGGGGCGTGAAGGAGATAGCCTATGTTTCCATCGATTGCTCATCCACCACCTCCCAAACCATGTGATCAGTAGCGGGTTATAACTGGACCAGGGGAGATATTACCCCCCCCCCTCCCCTGGCATTTATCTTGGTTGCCCACAACCTGAGTTTTCTATTACAAAGACTTAGGTGAATAATATGTTTTATGCAGTGTCTCACCTAACAAACAACAACGGGCCGCCGTTGCTGTCATAGACCAGTCAAATTAGTTTCAAAATATTCAATAGCATGTTTATTAAATAGTAAAGTCAAACGCTGCAATTCGTACAACAACGTTTCGTTCGCCATCAATTAAGCGTTCGTGGCAATCTTACCTGATTATGACGTCATCCTACATATTGCGTCTATAATTATCACGTCATTTGATTGGTGGATAAACTGGGATCATCTATTAATAGCTGGCTCGACACGATGATGAATTTGCATTATAGTTTAATATTATTTCTTATCTTCTAGATTTTTAAGAAAATTAATTTTATTTTATACTCAGTTATTTCACCTGATCTGGGTCAATAGTTGATTGGCTAAACCATTGAGTGAATATAAAGTGAACATAAATAGCTACACAAAAGGAATTTTACGGCCAACTGATGGCCCATATGTACCATCTGAGCGCGTCTAAATGTCAACATTTCCCGGGAACACATTCCTCTTTGGCTTTCGATACCCCAGTCTAAAACTATTCTTCGCCACCCACCACTCCCTCCCCCAGCACTGACATTGGTTAAGCCGGCACTGTGCATGCTTCCAACAGACACGAAGAAACATGATTATCATATGACCAATATCTGTAGGGCCTATATCGAAACAGTTAATCCGACGCAAAAGCGAGGGCGGGGTAGGATGCATGAGGGCAGCACATGCTTGGTGGTCATGCCTTAGGTGTGTGCGATTATTGATTTGACTGATCACGATCGATTATTTAAGAATAATCGCGAATACTCGATTAATCAGCTTGTGTGCCAAGTATCCATACATAAGCCAAACAATAAAGGAATATCGATAACGAATGTTGCAATGAAGTTTAGAAATGTCCATTTGCAGGCTAAGAGAAAACTATGTATGAAAATATATCACTGAAATGCCTGGCTGGATTTTCGAGCCAGTAATTTCGGCGATACATTTTCAAAAAACAGTTTTAACTTTGTCTCCAAATAGAGATACATTCGCAGAGGAAAATGTACATTTTCTTGATCTATTTCCTTAAAGAATAATCAAAAGATAGATTTTTGAAATATTTACGCACTCGAAATTTTTTAAGATTATTCGATTATTTAATTTTTAATCATATAATTCACGATTTAAAAATAATCGCAATTTTCTATTTAATCACGTAATCGAGCAAGCATTGTTCATGCTAGCGTAAGTTTATGGGCGCTATGACTGATCACGTGACGTCTTCGCTAACCTATTTTGCGTCAACTTAATCATGTAATGGTCAAGTTGGTCAACAACGACCTCTGCAGTGACCTTGAGAAATGCCAATTTGCAGGCTAAGAGAAATTCATTAAAAAATTTGTACCGCTGAAATGGTAACGGTAACCGAGCCAGTCATTACCGTGGTACATTTTCAAGAATATTCTTCTCGGTCTGCAATTCACCTTTCCAGAGTATCCATTCATCATCAGACCTCGTATGACGTCATAATCAGCTCCGCGCGTGTATGATGACGTCATAATCATTACGTCACAAAGCGTTCCATATAGAACGTCACCAAATCTGAAATGGTCCGACACGTTATATGAATTGTATATCTTTGTAATTCTTTGCTATTTAATAAACATGCTGTTGAATATTTTGAAACTAATTTTGACTCGGTGATGTTGCTGCCTTAGGCAGCATCAGCACCAAGTCAAATTAGTTTAATTCAAAATATTCAACAGCTTACCTGTGGAGTTTTTTGAAAATTGATAGTCAGGGTGTTCAGAGATCGATTGTTCCCAACACGAGCGAGGTGTGGGTGGAGCTTAGCTAGAGAGGGGCGGGGCATAGCTAAAACCGGAAAGGCCCATTTGACACTGGCTAAGCAGAAATTTGAATTTTCTTGATCATTACACTTTTGATGAAATGTCCATTTGAAGGATAACAGAAATCGAACTTTTTGTTAATTTTCGTTATAAATTTACAAAAAATACTCTTTCTAGCTGCGAAAATCAAAATTTACTTGAAATGTATTGGCAATTAAATGGTTAATTGAAAAACATAGTATTGTGAGCGCGGGCGGGAATGCGCTGTTGACACCCGGGGGTTTACAAAGAGACCCTGTCGGCGTAGGTAGGATATGTTTTTCGTTCACATTAAAGATTTACGCCGGAGTGACTACTTCGAATCAGTTATTCCACCGATTTTTGTATTACTTATTCGACGAATGTATCGAATTAGCGTGTTCAGACTTACGAAATGAATTGATTTTTTCAGCATTGCTTCAGAGCAACTCTGCGGTGTGAGCAGTGCCTTAATGGCGTAATATATGACAGTATCGAAATCTAACGAACGTATTAAATAATTATCAGTAAAATTTCTACCAAATGTTTCCAATTGCCACTAACATTTATATGGAATGAAGAGCGGTACTATTTTTAGATGCATACTTTTATTATGATATATTTTATATCAAGTCTATTTTCTTTGGTTCATCCATTCATAATTCGACATTTTGGGTACCAGCAGTTTGAGATATCAACAACAACAGCAACAATAATAATACTAACAACACCAACAACAACAACAACAACAACAATAATAATAACAACAACAACAACAACAACGAATATTGTTTACAATGGAACAATACTATTTCCAAGATATTTGAGTTAACATATGAGCTGGATTTGGGGCCATTTCTCTATGCATAAACATGAAATGAGGAATCCAGTTTCTCAGTCAATAAGCTGACGTCACAATCAATTATATCACATGAGTCCTTCTTAAACGCTTAATAGTCAGGCAAGAACGAGTTTCAGTAGTTTAAAAAAAGTCAATTTTATTTTTATATAATTTTGAATGCTAATTTCTTATATTTCAACAAATATGCCGAAAATTTCATATTTGTAAGGCTCATCACAGGACTACAACCGCTCAGCATTAGCTCATATAACTCTGTCTTCATTTCAAATATATAGCATGAAGGACTGGTCATGCACCAACTACAAATTGTTAATCAAATAGTTGATACCGCTCTTCCATCTCATAAAACCAGGAGAGATTACCTGTAGCAACTCGCATTGGAAAATCGAAATTGTCCATTATTAGAACATTGCTGTATACTGCTATTCATTAGTGCCATTCGGGGCCTTTGTAGATGTTAAGGGAACGGTACACGAGTCATTGACTGGCTGCACACCTATTTTAAAACTTAATATTCATAAAAAAAATCCTTTGACTTGGAGCCGATGCTGAATTCAAAATAGTTAGCATATTGTTCTTCACGTTTTAACTAATTTCGTCATCCGGGTCCACATATAATCTTGGCTATAGATAGGCTAGGCTAATTACGAGGTATTCGCTATCACATTAGCTGTAGAATATCTAACGCATTACATGCATGGTTGCTTTGTAACAGCGAATGTCAGAGTTTGGAAGATTATGAAAAGAGCTAACGGTTTACCTGCATTTGCCAAGTCGATTCCAGCTCACAAATCACTAATACTAATAAAAGAATAATAATAAAACAAAATTAAAAAATGTAATAATAATGATAATAATAATAATAATAATAATAATAATAATAACAATAATAATAATAATAATAATAATAATAATAATAATAATAATAATAATAATAATAATAATAATAATAATAATTGCTCATATATGTTTAAAATGCATAGCTCTAATTTCCTGAATTTTGAGAATAGCCATGCCAGCCGGAACAGGGGACGTTATAGCCTATTTCCAACCACTTACAATTTTGAAGATATTTAGTGTTGAATTTGTTAGTATTATTATTAAACTCATAGCTATGAATGCGTTTGCCTTTGGGTATGGAAAGTTACTCAATGTCAGCGAAATAATGACAAATCATGACATAGGCCGTGTTCTCACTAGAGACGTAATCCGAAATATCGCCATATAGAAGTATGGTGTTATTCCCGATTAACTCTCCAGTGAGAACACAGCCTTAAACAGTTATCGGATGTTTTATTCTCAATAAGTTCATGATAACAGCCATTCCGTTGTGGGCTTAGCATATGTAGTGTACCATATAATTATGTACAATGGGATTGGGTACGCGTTATATTAATTTAGAGACGCCATCTTCCATGTTGTCATCAGAAATGAAGACTGTGTCTAACACGCAGTATATGTTAATGGGCCCAGGTGGAGCTGTTTCAAGTTTAAGGGCAACCTTGTCAAAGTGAAATATGTAACGTGCTGGTATTACTGTAAACAATATTTAAATTGAGTACTAATTAGGATTGAATTTGAAGCGAACTTGGTCTAGCATGTGTGATATAAAACATTACGTGAACAAAATCCTACCAAACAGATTGGGTAGTATTTTCAAAGTCGTTTTAGCTAACCACGGAATTCCTACATGAATAACACTATATTGTGTGAATCACTATGGAAATCGAAATGAAAATGAAAGAACACACATAAAAATGTCACAATTTTAAAGTCGCAATGTGACAACAATTTGTGCTAATTTCGAAAAAGAGAGTTCCCGTGGCATTTTTTTTAATAATAAAGGGAGCAAGCATTACAAGTGATACTTTCGAGCCACTGCTATGAGCGCCAAATTAACAATAGTGTCCATATCCATAGACCCACTCCAGCAATGGAATGCACATTTACTATCCAACTAACGTTGCCTTATTTGACGTCACTTTAGCTGGCGCCATTGTCTTCCTCTTAATAGTTGTTTGCTTGGTGATAATATAACAAGTCATCGGTGCTACACTGACGGGATATTCTGGCATTGTGAATTTGCAAATGCAAATCTAAATTTCTATCAACTTCAAAATGGCATTGTTCTTGGAGGTCTGAATGTCTTTGTCCTGCTCCTAATGGTTGTGGTAACTCAGTTCCAATACTTTGGCCAATTGTGAAATAAAGGTAAATGAGCAAAGTGGCCCCAACATTCTGTATTTTATACTTGTCAAATGGTACAATGACCTTGACGTCAAGAACTCAATACCATTGTGCTTCATACCCTCTATCTAAAGAAGAGTGTACCCAAGTTTCGTCCCAATAGGGTGACGCCTGCCTGGATATAAGACGATAAATTGAGCTAAACCAAACACATAAGTGTCAAACTAGTTTTATGTCATGGTGACAAAGACCTTAACGTTTGACCGCATACTCTCAATATCAGTGTGCGCAATTTACCTTGATATAAGGAAGCATGTATCCAAGTTGTGTTCCAATATGGTGAAGCCATGCTGAGATAGGAGACGATATGTTGAGCTAAACTAAATACTTAACCATGATAGGCATGCATCAAGGCCACTGTTCCTATGCCATTTGACTTCATAACCTCATTTGCATCGTGCTCACTCCCCTCGATACACGGGCGCGTGTGTCCAAGATTAGTACAAATATGGTAGAAAAATGGCGATATATAAGATGATATGTTTAGCTAAACCAAAACTTAACCATAGTGGGCACGAACTTTGACTTCATGACCTCAATATCATTGTGTTCCATCCTGTTGACGAAAGGAAGCAGGTGG
Source organism: Chaetoderma sp. LZ-2023a (assembly GCA_034401795.1). Lineage (NCBI taxonomy): Eukaryota > Metazoa > Mollusca > Caudofoveata > Chaetodermatida > Chaetodermatidae > Chaetoderma > Chaetoderma sp. LZ-2023a. The sequence continues at coordinate 131,186,838 of CM067360.1, forward strand.
CCAAACTTACTCCCAATATGGCGTAGCCATGCTTTGATATAAAGCGATATATTGAGCCAAACCAGAAAATTTACCGTAAAATATAATTTAATTTCAAGGTCACAGTTACCTCGAACATTGACCTCATGACGTCCGTATTAGTCTACCACGTCCCGGTGATATAAGGAAGCATGTCGCCAAGTTTGGTCCCAATAACCTGAAGCTATGCCGAGATATACAACGCTAGGTTCAGCTAAACCAAACATAAACAGGCAGACAAACAAGCAACCAAACAAACAAACAAACACACATATAGATGGCGTAATGGAACCAATCAATATTTTGGCGAAATATATCATTTTCGCCAAAATTATAATTTTCGCCAATAATAACGCTGACAAGAAATGTCCACCGACTATTCCATTTTCCATCCGGGTCACCTTCCAGTTGCCCGGTGCATTACTTGGGTTTGTTACATCGGCCATGATTGGATGATAATGATAGTGTTAATAACATAATTTAGATGTCACACCGGCGCCGTGTTTATGTTGATGGGTTGTGCGCGGGATGTGCGACGTCAGTCAAGTAGTTGATAATAGGGAGGGGTGGGGTGAGAGAGCGAGATTGGTGTCTGAATATTTATGATTATTACACTCACCGTTTGAACCCGAAATTACAACAAAAAAACACAGTATCATTTAGGATTTAATGAATGTTCTGTTAATTATTTTGAAACTAATTTGACTGGAAGCTGTTTCCTGTCAGATTAGTTTCAAAATATTGAACAGATTAGCTGTATAGCGACCTTGAAATTGGGCTGCTGGGAATTCGGGGGTCATAGGGCGAAGATGCGTCGCACATTCAACGTTTCCTCTGCGTGATCCACTAAAATCATTGTTTTATTAAAGCTATATGCCTACATCATCCCATTTTCTAACCATTTATGTATATTTCCTTATCCTTGCATCATTTTCACTGAGTTAATTGCATAAAATGCATTTAGTTTTACCTCTGGTTTATTGACGTATATGTAAGCCAAACTTACACGCGTGGTTGTTTATGCCGGTAAGAAGCTGCATACACGCATTGCGTGAATTTAAGCAACAAGGTCAAATGTCAAGCTCACTGTGACCTTTCTACAAAATTGTTTTTCCTACGCTATGGTATTTTTGCGGCGACCCTGCAGATCAAATTATATTTCATCCTATTTGGACTAAGCTTACACGTTGCATTGCTTCTACTGACAGGAATGTACACAATTACATTAGTTGGCAGTGCCAACTGTCAAGGTCACTGCGACCTTTGTACAGCACTCCTTAGCAATACATCCCAGATTGCGTTTCAGGATTGGTTGATCATATAGTAAATATGCGTGGGTACATGGCTGTGGACATGGACACTAAATATTTTAGTGGTAACTTATCAAAATACTCTACTGAAGGTGTTGAGGCCACAAGGTCAAAGAGCACTCTAATCTGGGTATAAAATAGATTTTTTTCAGCTGTAGATTTTTTTTGGCGTTTAGGAGAACATCTCCGCGTATATTTCAGAATTGTGTGATCATATTGGACCTACACTAGGACATGAGCACCCATACACATATATGGAGCAGAGATAGTGAGATCACTAGGTTAACGGTTAATATGATTTTAACCTAAATAAAATCAGTATCTTGTTGTCTTGCGACCACACAAAACATACTGTTTATTCTACTTACCGGTATATAATTTAATCTGCGGTCTGGTGGATATTGACAAAGCGGAGGGCAGGCGAACAATTTAATTCAGCCGAATTTCTTTTGTAAAAACATATTTTATTCGAACGCGTGTGGAAATGGATATGGTACAAGCTATAAGACAGTGTTTCTACCCTCTCCCTTTGTGGCTAATCTATTGGGTACTGCTTCCTCTGTTTCTCTGTATTTTTCTACAGAAGTGGAGGCCGCCATATAAATTCCGGAAGCAACGCATAGGACTCGGCCGGCTAGGATGTTACGGTCTCAGGGACCGATCTACCACTAGCAAATTAGCCAGATGCTAGTAAAACTGAATTCTGGCTAAGAAAAAAGCAGAAATGGATAAATAATTGACTAATGATAAAAGTTATTTAAATAAATTAATTAAATTGTCTTGATTGGCTGAATCGTGACTAATTCCAGTGTTACAATTTCAAAGCAAAAGTCATGTTTGCATTGTTGAATATTGTTTAATTAATAGGACTGAAAACTGTTGCTGACGTGGGTCATATTAGTTTCAAAATATCCAACACATTTCTTATATATTAACACCTTATTGTATCTGGATTCTAAACTTGATATTAACTGATGATGACTGACTGCAAACACGTGGCGAAAATGCTGACTATTTGGCTAACAAAAGTGGTATTTTGCTAATCGATTCGCTAGAACATTGTAACAACCAGATCTGTCCTTGACAGTCATTGATTTGCATTGGGACATCCCATTTACATTGTTAGAAATGAGTCACAGATGATAATGGCGAAGGCCCGGATTAAAGTTTGTGACTATTTCCGATAAAATAGTTTTTATTTGATAATTTATCAGGCGTTCGATTCGACATCTAAACACTAAAGACACACTCTCAATGGTTAATCTTCTCGTACAAGATTAATGTTTCAAATAATAGTTTGGGAAATTGACAGAAGGTTGTCGACCTTTTATCCCAAGTGTATCACTCAGTAATGTTCAATGTCCGTGTCACTAAATGAAGGATCGCTGATTTCTCCCACCAGCTTGTAAATATAGTCGGCAAGGTCTCGACTTTCGTCCCGGACCTGTCCGCGTTTGGATGATAAATGCCAGATAATGTCTCTCTCATTATCCGAGTACTCGCGTATTTATCACGAATCGATCGAGTAATTACCCGTTATTTAGCCAAATTCCTACCGGATCTCCCCGGAACAGATTCGTGGCGAAAATAACACAAAATTACATGTCACCGGTGATCATTCATTATCCTGAGACAATATATCCACGAGCGTTTCGATCGCCTTATGTTGATGAAATGGCCAGATTTCCTTTGCCACAAAATAAACATATATCTAGTGACCGTCTTTATGTCCACTACGCAGCCATTTCTTACTATGGTATAGCGTCTTTATGTCCACTACGCAGTCATCTCTTACTATGGTCCACGCAGTAATTTTTTTAAAATAATTTAACTGAAAGCTATTGCGGCAATTTCTTGAAACTCAGCAACACTAAGCAGATTGCCATCACCACTGCCAGAATTGGCTAAGTCATTGACTAATGATTAAAATTAATTTAATTTTCTTGAATGGCTGAATCATGACTAATTCCAGTGCTGCAATTGCAAAGTAAACATTTTTGTGTACTTGTTGAATATTTTAAAACTAATAGGCAGCAACAGCGTTCAGTCATATTAGTTTCAAAGTATTCAACACAGTTCTTAGATATTAAGAACCTATTGTATCTGGATTCTAAAATTTATACTAACTGATTATGACTGGGCGCAAACATGTGGCAAAAATGTTTACTATTTGGCTAACAAAATGGTATTTGGTTAGCCAATTGGCTAGAACATTGCAAAGGTCGCATCTGTCTCGGACTGCGTGCGCCCGTGCTCCTTTGACAGGCCTAGCGCTATGGCCAATAATATTACATGCAGTTTATCAAACCAATGTTGCATTAAATAATTAAAATCTCATCTTGACTCGAGCCAAGAGAAGAGGGGGTATACTACAATTCATGTTAAGGCATTGGTTATTAACACAAGTATTTTTTAGTCAAAGGCCATGTCCTTGTGAAAATATTAATGACAAGAAGTGAGTGTATATGGTTCATAGCCCAAATATTGTATTAATGATGATAGCATATACTTTATTGTGCTGTTCACATAGTATCTGCACATGCCGCATTTAAGAATATGCATACCCCGAACATGGAATTCCTTAGTGCAGAGGCGTAGTAACCGTTGGGCATATTAACCTTTTCATGGCAAGCCGGAAAAACCTAGATCGAACGTGATCTCGAGCAATGCTCATTTGCAAGTGATGAGAAGAGTAAATTTGAAAATTTGCCACTGGAATAACTGGCTCGGTAATCGAGCCAGTCATTTCAGTGGTAACTTATCAAAATACTCTTCTTTTGGCCTTCAAATCGCCATTCAATAAACATATGTATCGGTGTTCTTTACTAAATTTAGTCATTAAATGCTTAATGGATTGCGAAAATTAACCCTTTTCATGTCACTATCCGCGTGTTAACCCTATGACTCTGAAAGATCAACTTCGAAAAATTATTTAAAATATATAAACTTTTTGTTGAATATGTTGCATCTAATTTGACTTGGAACTGTTGCTGTCAAATTAATTGCACAGTATTCAGCTGGTTACCCGCATAGCTTCCCTCGAATTGCAATTCTGGGAATCAAATGTTCAGAATATTAATTCATTTCATGCATGAGTCTAACAAAACATGGCTGGGAAAATGTTCCATAAAGAAACCCCGTTTTGCATATCTTGAGAAACAATAAGCATTGACTCCATACCTGTGTCCAATTCAAATAAGTATATCATTACATATTTTAAAACTAATTCGACTTGGAGAACAAGATCGCAATGCAGGCCTGACATGTCAGATAATAACGGTATTCTCTATGCGCATGGTGGACGATAGATGGAAAACCCATCGATTATACCACAGCGTCGTGACTCCAGCGTATACCTTACGTAACATCAATCGCGAGCCCCCGATTTCGCCTACCTCACGCCATGCAATTCCACCAACCTCGTACGCATCTTGACAGACGTTTTCCAGATATTACTGCCTTCGAGAGTGGCACCGATGTTCACTTAGCGCGCGTTCTTCCGGTTCTTCACGGCAGAAACAACGGAAATGAGATTGCAGGCGAAATTCCCCCCCCCCCTCCCACTCCCCACCCCCCATCTCCAGCGAAGCAATATGAGGTAGGCGGCGTCAGAGTTAAAGTGGTTCTTGAAACAGGCGATGCACTTGTCGACGTTGCTTCAAAGCCTGAATCTATCTGTGATAATGCCGTAAGAATGGAAGAATCCAGTTTTAGCTATGCCACGCCCATCTTTAACTAGGCTCCACCCACACTTTACTGTATTGAGATTGATTGATCCCTGAACTCCATGACATTCAACAACTGACAGTCAAACTAGTCTCAACTATTCTACATAATGCTTATTAATTTGTAAATCCATCAAAGACATAGAATTCGTACACTTGACGAACTTTTCAGCTTCATGACGGTGGTACAATGCGTCAGTATGATTGTGCCGTCAGTCTGTGTGTGGCGTAATTGATTATGATGCCATATAAGTGAGTGAGGGATAGAATCCCTCCGATAGAATGGCTGACAAATAGCAGGAAAGCATCTGAAATACTGTACACCACAAAGTCGGTGCTGTACTATTTCCTACGGTGACCTGCTACAGGTTGCCTTATACGTCCTTTGTGTTCCATAAAACAGAATTCGTGCAGCCTCATGGAGCTCTATTTCACCAGATCGCCATAACATCACAAGCCTGCACCAGGACTATTCTTTCACTGTAAACGTGCAATGGGTAGTTCCTTCAAACGTGCCATGGCTGCACGATTAGAGGGGCAACAGCTTGACCATGCTAGCCAAGTCTTCAACACTTCTATAGAAATAGTTCAAAATGCAAAGCGTCAATTTGCCATCCGTTTGCTATTGATCAAATGTTCCTTATTTCTTCAGCCATGGCAAAATTAGTTTGCGTCGATATTTCTACTTAAATGGTAATACACCTCCAACTGGTGACCATTACGCATGCACTGATTTAGAAATAATTCAGCGAACTCACTCTCACATCTTATTATCATGCCAGCTAAGCATTTTGGATATTTACCACAAATGAAAATCCGGTACAATGTAAGTATGGTGCCGATACTCGAACAATCGGAAAAAATAAGATTATGGGCGTTGATTAACGCTTTAATTTCTAAATTTGGCCAAGAATACCAGCACGTGTGCTTACTGAATGTCCATTTGCAGAACAAGACAGAAGACTATTTTTTGGAAATTTACCACTGGAAGGACGGGCTCGGGTGCTTGAAGTTTTCTTGGGAACAGAATGATACATTTCCCCAAGAAAGCATGCGACTGAGTAGATCGGTTTCTGGATATGCTGTACAGTTTGGGATCCTCATCAAATATCTATTCAGGACAAAGTAGAAAATGTGCAAAAAAATGCGACGCTACATTTTTCATCTCAAACTATTGCGAGGAACCAGGCAGTATGACAAATACAATGGACACCCTAAAACTCCTACCATTATCAGATAGAAGGAAACAAACTCGCCTTATTCAGTTCTACAAAGGTCTACAGCAACAAATACAGATATCATTAGACAGTCTACAGACACCAATTCAGGAAATCAAATACATACACAACAGTTACTTCAACCAAATTTACGCAAGAACCGACGTATGCAAATTCAGCTTTAGTCCAAGTACGATAATGGATTGGAACACACTATCACGTGATCATCTAAGAAGTTCAGAAAACTCTGCAAATTCTACAAATAAATGTACGGACTTAATTATAGGGAAGTGAATAGGGAAGCCATATCTAGCCACCTACTTGAATGCGCGGCGAAAATAATGGCCTTTGGATACTTCGCCATAACTAATAATGAAGATGAAGGACATGACCTGTCCGCTCTCCAAAATTGAGTCTGTGTAGCCGTCTAGTCGTTATCATGACGTGGCAAAAATGACCGGTCACTAAGTTAGATGCGTGTTATCAGCATTGAAGCCACGACTCTATTTTTAAATGGCGGTACGTGTTATACGCATAATACGCGTTGGTTCGGAAGTTGTCTAATTACGCTCTAGCATCAACCTACAGACTGAGTAATGCCTGTGGTCCTTGTAACGAGTGCAATCCCGTTCACCAAGGTCTTCGTGTTTGAATCCTCTCTTTGCCCGAAGAACCATGAACGGCTAAAACCGGTTACAGAAGTAAGGCGTCTCATGGTGCGTGAATAATGCATTAATTAGTATGAACAGAAATCCAAGAGCCAAGAATCTAGATTAGTCCGGAATCTAGACCAGTCCGGTACACAAATTGTTTCTTCCGATCTCGCGGCTAAATTGTCTTAGGATAATGAATGCCAGACAATGACATGTAATTCTTTGTTACTTTCAACGCTGGATCAACTCAGCCGAGGTCCTCCTCAGGCGATTTATCTATCTATATATAGCGAATAATTACTTGGTCGACCTGGGATAATTACGCTGGCAATCGACTAACGAGCGGGATGTCACCAGTCATGTATCTCTATAAAATGGGCGTTGCTCGCGTACAGCTCCAAAAAATAAATTAAGACGTGTGCCTACTGTTGAATATATTGTACATAACTGGATTGGAGGACAGTGGTGCCTAAGGCAGCACTGTTTTCCAATCCATTTATGTATCAAATAGTCAACAGAACATTTCTTACATCGAGTTCAAATTGTACTAACCGACACGTTTATGTTTTTCTTTTGAATGCATGTTGACTTATGTATGGCCTATGCTGTACAGCAGACGATGTACAGTTTCTCCAATATATTCGTATGCCGGTGTTAGAAATATGCGACAAATATATCTTAATGTTATTATCCGATGAATTTGGGATAAAAACCCACTATACCAATTCCTTAAACTGTTATATTTAACAGCATTTTGATCCAGGTTAGTTTAACTATTTTATATACGTTAGGTATATTCTGTTTACGCCGGTTAGCAATGCAATGCACCGTGACGAGGACGATACGCTATACGTTCTGCGGCTGCAACGTTTGAAAATATACCGAAGCAGCATCAGTGTATGCAGGCCAGCTTCCTTTAGATCGATAAGTAGAAAACTTAGCAGGTGTGCCCAAACTACGAGATTCGTAGATGTCCACATCGCGTGCATCAAATTCCAAAGCATTTTTTCTACTCGAATTGAATGTATAGCAATATCGCAATTATACTATAGTCGAATGCCACGTTTAGAAATACAATTGAAGGAGCATAATATACCAATATCTACTTATAATGGTAAGTGGTAAGACATTCGGCTGAATACACCTTAATAACCCTTTAGGCCCTGAAATCCCAGAATCTAAAATTTAAATACCTATGGAAGTAAACGGTTGAATATGTTGAGTCTAAATTGGCAGGAACATGTTGATAACAAATAGCAAGCAGAATAGATCTTGGATTATATATGATTGTTCGTATTGGCCCATTCTGGTTCAAGTGGTTAACGACAGAAAACAAAGAGATTCGATCATGCGGTCGATGATGCAGATTTCCTAAAAGATAAAGACAGGCCAGTTGACTCAATATTAAATTTAGGTTAGATAACAATAACACGTAGTTACGACGCAGAAAATCGGTATTTTGATGATTCTGGCGTGTTTCCATATAACAGTCTTCAGGCGCTCTTATGCCAACATGTCTAGACAGTGTCTTTTAAACACACGGCAGTGTTACTTTCCAATCAAATCTAATCGATATGTATTCTTATCTACTAATCGTATTTCAATTGCAATTAGCTACGAATACTCGCCATCACAGGAGTTAGCGTGATGTTCCGTGTCAGGCGCATATGCATGAAACCGAGTCTTTCTTCCACTCGCGCATTTTGCAACCGTGCCTACAGAACACGTATTAAACTATGGCAATGTCAATGGAGGAATCAAGTTTTAGCTATGCCCCGCCCACCTTTAGCTAAGCTCCACCCACACTGTATCCGTGTTGGGATCGACCAATCTCTGAACTCCCTGACTATTAATTTCCAGAAAAATATACAGATAGGATGTTAAATATTTTGAAACTATTGACTGGGTGTTGTTTCTGCATATTGCAGAAACAGCGCCCTGTCAAATTAATTCAAAATATTCAAATAGTAAAGGCATACAATTCGTACAACAACGCTTAGTCCGTCATCAGTTAAGCGTGCGTGGCGAACTCAACTACGTTATTCATGACGTCATTAACCATGACGGCATCATACACACCACGTAGTTGATTACTGCGTCATACGATTGATGAATAAACTGGAAAGGTACATTTACATAGAATAATCGACTTGCATACAAATACTCAAACATGTGCATTCTAATTAATAATCGATGGATGTTTAACTACGACATCCAATCGTCACAACTTATCACATATACAATCTCTTCTCTCAGCTACATTCAAACTCTAAGATTTCATTGGCAGTTTGTGCTTCGACTCTTTTGACATGGTCTACAGTAATGGCATTCAAACAGGTTGGAATTCTAAAAAAGTTATCAAATGTTGAATCATGTTTTATTTGCAGACAAATTGGTAATTCTTATTACTCGCCGATGTCCACTCAAATGTCCTCTTTGAAGTCGTTTTGTAAGCTGAACCTTGTTTGCTTGGCAGCCTTAATTGTCTCAGCTCTGTGCATTAGTATGCGTTGATAACTTAAAGATATTCATGGCCAACTTTACACACGATTAGTTCGCAAGCAACCAGTGCCAATATCAATGGCGGATACGGTCTGCCACTGATGTATCTAACGTCGTAAGCAAATACGTCACAGGATGAGTGACGAGAACCAAACCGTAGTTCCGTCACGAAAGTATACACATTGCATGTATTTGGTGATTTTACGATTTACTAATCATTCTGTCTAATATAACAATGCTAATTTGGCTGGAGTTCGTTGCTGCCATATGTAGTAGCACCCCAGTCTAATTAGTTTCAAAATAATCAACAACTTACCTGCATACTTACCTTAATTTAGATTCTGGGAGTTCTTATCCCAATGTTTCAAAGATAATTCGAACACGCGGAAAACATGGAGAGGGCATAAGTAGAAATTAATCGCCTTATGTATGGCCAATATGGCGGCCATGACGTTTCACAGCTACATTCAAAGATATATCTGAATTAAGATCTAAATGTTTAATCAGCAATAGAATAATCATTAGATCAAGAGAATCTGCCATTCATAAGATTAGACAATATTATATTGCATTGTTATGTCCATATTAAATCACGACGAAGACGCCCAACCACAACCATTTCAGTGGTCCTGAGGAAAGTCTATTTGCAGGAAAATAGAAAACTAGTTTTGAATATTTATGACTGAAATGACTGGCTCGGTACCAGAGCCATCATGCTGGTGGTAAATCTTCAAAAATTGCCTTTTCTTGGCCTGCAAAAGGCATTCAACAAACACATATTTTGATTTCCTTTACCAGATTTAGCCATTACAGGGTCACGTTGTAACGCTAAGATTGAAGGACATAAACGCCTCTGATGTTCTCTTTATTATTCCCTATCTCGATTGAGATACGATCCGTCTATTAGTCAGTTAACTACCGCCATTCTGCATGGCATTTAGTGAAATACAACGTAGTTCCGCAATAGAAATTGCAACATCTCGCTGTAGTTCTCGCGATGTCATCTGCCTATAAAACGAGATTACAATAGTGATTCTCTTTCGGAAATTGTCAATTAAATCCGTGATGTTGTAACGTGACATCCGGGGCCCCATTGCGCGTAGTTCTCTCATATTCCAGCGACAGGAGATTGAGTTTGGATAATGAAAGGCAATTAAACGGACATCGCGTGGGGATTCCCCTGATGCTACGTTATTACGGAGAGATTTCGCAACTACACGCCCCTAGACGACCTCTAGATGAGAGGGCAAGCAATGAAGGATAGTTTGAGAGAGAGACGACTCTGTTGCTATTAGCCTTTCCAATATGAATATCACCATACGAAACATTATTTAAGATGTAAAAATGACAAAATATTAAAAAAGAACATGCCCGTATGTTGAATTGTTAAAGGTGTATATGACTACAGATTGTTGCTGCCCAAAAGTAGATCATTTCCCGACATATTCTACTTAAATTAATTTCTTCCAACTGATCAGTGTATTCATACGTTTGTTTGGAAAATGAGCAACTTAAATTTCAGGCTCAAACGATATAATAACTTAATTTCTGATAATAAAAAAAAAACCCTGTAGCTGGATGGCAGGCATCAGGAATATGTGGGCGTGAATTCATTCTCAACAGAAAAGATTCCCGAATTTAGGAGCCATTTTCTTGAATTATAGCAGTTTGCTCAAATTGCGGTCTCTCGGACCCTGCATCATTATTATTGCTAGAAAATAGGCGATGTTATCGGAATATTGCTCTAAGAGTGCTAGTAATTTATCTGACTGTCAATTCGCGACTTGATATCATTATTATATCGCCTTATTGGCTGTAGTAGTTGGGGTTTTAGCTGATTTTTTTCTCATATAAAGCACTAGTCAAACTTCATTACCG